>NW_023591708.1:356282-548899 GCF_014843425.1 Jatropha curcas | reverse complement strand
TTACTTATAAACATTACTCTATGAAAATGTAAAACAAAAACACAAAGAATAGACAAAGGCATTGGGTGAGGAAGAACACTGTGCATGCAGCTTGGAATGTTGGAAATCTAGTTAGCTTAGATCATGAAGCGAATCTTGTCCCGGTTATAATAGTTTTGCAACTTCATGCCAAAATCCCTAAATGCCAAAATGCAATTCTAAATCATTTTTTTAGGTAAAACCCTGTAAAATGTATAAAATATTAGAAATATATACATATATAGGTTCTTACCTCTTTTCAAAAAAATATATATAGGCCATATATATATAATATATTTGGTTGTTTTACTATATGAAATAAAATAGTTAAAATAATTTAATATTTTAATTATTACAATTATGTAGAAATCAAAAAATATAAATAAAATAATAGAATTTGATAATTATCCGTGACTGATGTTATAGTAAAAATAATTTAAAGAGCGGATGATCTCACATCATAATAATTATGTATGAAAATATAATAACTTAACACAATATGAACTAATTTTCTGAACATAAGATACGACACTATCAATAATATATATTATAAAAATAAAAATTGGTACCTCATACAGGAAATATGTCTTTTCAATATTCATCATACATAAAAAATTTTATGAGATTCTCTTAAAAATGGGATAATGGTTCCCCAAAACCTTTAATTTTGAATCACCGCGGCTCAATAATATTATTTTGGAATAATTGTCAAATCAATAATTATCTGGGACTAAAGTTTTCACTCCTTATTTGCAAACGAAGAAAATATCATTCATTACATAATTGACTAGGAAAATGATAATGCACATAATCATAAAAGGTTAAATACAAAATGGTGATTTTTTAAATTTTATATCAACACTTAATAAATACTATTTTATTTATGTCAGGTGTATAAAACTATAATATAGTAAAAAAAACATAAAAGGAAAGACAAAGTGGATTTCTATATTTAAATTTTATAAATATTTTGAAATTAAAAAAAACTTAATTATTATAAATAGAGAATAAGGCATATTTCGTTCATTTGTAATCTGAAATCGAAAATGGTTATAATAAATTTTGGATTTTCAAAATCAACAATATTAAAATTTAAATTTTAGACTCCGATTTGGATTTTTCGATTTATTTTTTTAAAACTATAAGATTTTAGCAATAACAACGTAAATTAATTAGTTTTATATTAATAACGCAAACTTAAATAAAAAATCGAACATGATCTTTTTAATTGACAACGCAGTATAGTCGAAGTTTGGTTCAATTTTGCATTAACACGGAAAATGTTCCCCTCGCTTTGGTTACTCTACATATTCAGAGGAGAATTGTTCCAGTCCCTTTGAATTTAAGAAAAAGAAATTTTTACACAACTAAATAATTTTTGGGTTTTAAAATAACATTTTCATAAAATGGACAAAACTTATATGGGTCCAATTAAAAAAGAAGCGTCGCCGAGGGTGTAATCAAAGATGTGTGCGTGGCCTATCTACACATGGGTTTCTACCTAAACGCTCAAATGGAGCATAATGTTGGTATGTCATCAACTATAACCAAACATCATTGTAATACGGTTCATAAACTTTCATAATTCATAATGTTTCATTCTGGATTTCACATCATTCTGCATCGGCCTTGAATGTTGTTTTTAAATACACTGATTTAATGTTGTATTTGTATGAAGATGACTTGGAGGCAATATAAGTGAAGTAAATGAATACAATTGCATCTGAAAATAAAAAGTCAAAAAATGCATGAAACACAAGTCGCGAGCGCGCCTTGCAATGGTGCGGACGCGCGTACATCTGACCAAATGAGAATAGTGAGTTATCGGGCAACAAGTTGAGCGGTACTTGAAAGTCGAGAAGCGCGTAGTAATCAAAATGAGAGAACAGTGGTTCCAAGGCCCAAATTCGCGAGCTAGCGCGATGAAAGTCGCGATCGCTTACAGGCCCAAGCGGGCCAAGTACGCGAGCGCGCACTTCAAAGTCGCGACGCGAGATGTGCTCAAAATGAGAGTCAAGAGTTTGCGAGTCACGTAAGTCCGCGAACGCGCGCACTTTCAGAAAGTCAGCCGAGCGCGAGATGTTGCCAAATGAAGAGTCCAGAAGAGTTTTCAGGTGAAAGTCGCGAGCGCCGTAGTTCAAATTCGCGAGCCGGCGAGAAGGCAAAACGCGAACTGTCGAAATGCAATTCCGGCGCGCGCTCGCTTTATCAGCCCTTTGCAAACTGTCCTGTACTCGTTTGGTCATATCTCCTCAATATACAACTCCAATTTGGATGATTCAAAAACCCATGTAAAGCTAACACATAGAGGAACAAATAACTCTTCTATGACACTTCATAATTCCATCATTAAATGGGGTCAAAACAAGATGAAGTTACTAGTAAAAATTTCCAAGCAAAACCTGTTTTCAACAATCAAACCAATATTTACTTCCTTTATTCAATAACTTCCCATCTGTTTTCCCCTGTTTCTAGTCACCATTACCGGTCTTAGTCCTAGCCCTCAGGCAGGGCTCAACAATAAAAGCAAGATTGTCTCAAATAGCAACAACCAACACAAAATCTCATGCAAAGAAAATGAAAAATACAAGAAAGATATCAACCCTTTACTACAAAAGCTTGAGCCTCCTCTTTAACTTCTTATTCTTTTCTCTACACTCTTAGAAACTCCCTTCACCTATAAATGAAGAATTCTTAATGAAATTCTAAACTGCACCAATTGTTTCTTTGAACTTCAAGAAGTTTACTACTTGGATAGAAGAAAAATTGAAGTTAAAGGCTTGAACTACCATTAAAATTGAAAAGTAAGGTTGAAGAGGAAAAGGAAGAAGATGAAGAAGAATGAAGATAAACATGAAAATGGGGAAAGTGAAATGGGTAATTAACGGGTAAGCCATCAAAAATCAGGATTGTGTGTAAAAGTTCTAAAAATGGTAACCATCAAATTGTAAACCAGGCTACAACTTAATACCCAAGCTTAATCCTTTTAATGCAATCAATACCTCACTCCACATGCTTGATCTTTTTCTCTCACTCAAGTAACTCCACTTTAATAACCCAATTATACCCAACGGCGGGTCTGGTTCAACTCGACTCAAACTCGACACTCAAAACACTCTAATTTGCTAAGACTCGACTGCAGTAGGAAATGTCACAATTCTCCCCTCCTATAAAACTTCGTCCCCGAAGTTTACACTTGTTTGTGAACAACTGCCGGATACTTGTTGTCGCATGGTTGGTCTTCAAGATTCCCCAAGTTGCTTCTTCTGTCTTAATGATTCCTCCAAAAAACTTTTACCAATGCTATCTTCTTGTTCCGCAATTCCTTAATTTCTCTCTCTGGCTAAGATCTGAAACTGGTTCATTCTTCAATAGGTGAGATCTGGCTGAATTTCAATCTCCTTTGCTGATAACACATGTGATGGGTCTGATCTGTATCTCCTTAACATGATACGTGAAAAGAACATTATGAATTCGATCTAAAGGTTTGAAGGTAACGCTAGCGATAGGCCATGGTCCCTAACGCGTCACAATCGTACGACACTTCGAACTAGGGCTAAGCTTACCTTTCGTCAAAACCTTAGGATCTTTTTCCATGGTGAAAACTTTCAGAAATAAACTTTATTCAACTCGACGACTGAGTAACTCAAATATCCTTTCCTCTTTAAATCAGCATAGAACTTCTGGCGATCAATTTGCTTCTTTTCAGCCGTTTCTGATGATTTCCACTTTCTCTTCTGTTTCTCGCTAACCAAATCTGGACGCCAAAATCCTTCTTCTTCACTCCAAGCTCTGTCCAACACACAGGTGTCCTACATGGTCTACCATAACAATGCTTCATATGGTAGCCATTTAATGCTTGGATTGGTTTAGCCTGTTGTTGTAGGCAAACTCCATGAGAGGTAACATATCTGTCCCAACTGCCTTCAAATTCCTATAACCATTGATCTCATCATGTCTTCTAGAATTTGAATGACCTCTCTGATTGGCCATCCTGTCCTTGAGGATAAATGCAGTAAACTGAAATGCAATCTCGTCCCTAATGCTTTCCTGCAAGTTTACGCCAAAACTTCCGATGTAAAAAACCTTTGGATCACGATCAAGATATAATGGATGAATTGGAAGCTCCCATGTAAAGTTCGAACTATTTTTCTAGCACATAAATATCTGCTACTTGTCCAGAGAAATAGTCCATCCTGACTGGTAGAAAGTGTGCGGACTTTTTAGTTAATCTGTCCACGATCACCCATATCTGCAATCATGCTTCCGCTGCTTCTGAGGTAATCCAGTAACAAAAATCCATTCGGATCTGAATCGCACTTCATGTTTTGGCAACTTTATTGGGAATGAAAAAGTAAACCCAGATGGTAGTTGATGTTTCTGCCTTTAACTTGTTTGACATGTTAAACATCTTGTTAGCAAACATTTCCGATATCTTTCTTGCATGCCCGCCACCAATAGCCTTTCTTCAAAATCTTGATACATCTTGGTACTGACCTGGATGGCATTGTATATGGACTGTTAATGAGCTTCATCGCAGAATCTTCTGTCTAAGCTCCCCTAATCTGTGGTACAACAACTCTGTCTTCATAAAAAATAAAGACTCCACTGTTATCCAATGCCTGAATTTTCCGCACCATGAATCTCTTGTACTTGCTTTACCCATAGTGCTGTTTGGCATCTTTCTTCTGTGCCTGTGCAACTTCTTGAACCCAAAGAATGTCCCTGTACTTGCATCTGTGCTAAGAATAACCTCCCCTGCTGTTGCAAACAACTCCATGCTATTCTCATTGCTCTCAAAGCAAACCAATGAATTTCCGGCTAAGGGCAATCAGCTACCACCATTAGCTTTGGCCGGATCGGTAATTAAATGACATAATCATAAATTAGCCCAGAATCTGCAAATCCACTTCGTTGTCTTGAATTCAAGTCCTTCTGGCGTAAAATACTTTTAAACTTTGATGATCTGTGTAAATTAACACTTTTCACCTACAGATAATGCCGCCATAACTTTGAATGCCTAGAACAATGGCTGCGCCAATTCTAAATCATGGGTTGGATAATTCCCAATTCATGTAGCTTTAATTGTCTGGAGACATAAGCTACACTTTTCCTGTCTTGCATGAGTACCACAATCCTAACCCAATATTGAGAGAGCATCACTGTAAATCTCAACGTCTTTACCTGAACAACTGGGGCTGAGTCAACAACTGGTGCTTTCAGTCAACCCTTTTTCTTCAAGTGTCAAAACCTGCCCTGCTGACATCTATTATCCCATTGGAATACAGCTGCTTTCTTCATACAATCTTGAGTTAAAGGTGATGCAATGATGGAGATCACTTTACAAACCTACTGTACCATAGCCCGGCTAAAAACACCAGAAAACTTCGAACCTTCCGTGACATTTCTGGGTGGTCTCCAATCAACAATTAGCCTTCAAATCTTCTTAAAGGGTCCACTCACTATACCCTTCGATGACTACCACATGTCCTAAAAGAAAGAAAACTTCCTTCCAATGCCAAAAAAAACTCACACTTACTGAGCTTGGCATAAGCAGACTTGTTTATCCTTCAGTGTCTGAAGTAAACAATCCGCAAATGTTTATGAATGTCTCGACCTTAATCTTTGGAGTAAGACCCAAAATGTCATCTATAAAACACCAAACCAAACAAACTGAATCCAGATATGAAATGAAACACGCGGTTCATGAGATCCATTTGAAAACAGAAGGTGCAATTTTGTGAAGACAGCGAATGGCAATGACTAAAAAATATCAAAAGTGACGCATATCAGGTCCTGAAATGCCAGTCTTAGCGAATAGTCCTTCCTTCTTTATCCGCAACTGAATGGTATCGACCTAAGGTCGAATCTTAGAAACATACTGCAGCCTTTTAAGCTGAATCAAACAAATTCATTCGATTCGAGGAACTCGGATACTTATTGTCTTGACTTGTCAGTTTGTTCAGTTGCCCTGTAAGTCATGCAACAAGTCTGAATGATCGCCCATCTTTCTTACTTACAAAATAACACCGGTGCTCCCAAGGGTATACACTGCGGTTGATAAGCCTTTATCAGTAATCGTAGCTGAAATTTTAATTCTTTTAAGGTCTGCTGTTGCCATTCTGTAAAGGTGCAATGATACTGGTGCTGCTCCCGCTCCAGGATAGACATTCCTAGGTCTCCACTTTCCCTCCTTGGGTGTAACCCTGGTAAAACTCTTCTGGAAAAATCGAACATTCTGGATAATCAGACAGCCTGTTGGTAAAATGTCTTGCACTTCCTAACGTTCTTACATCTCTGCTTGTAAAATGCAACATATCAAGTAATGCTTCACAAGCCTTTCTGAATTAAATCTCTTTGCTGCCCGATGGCTGATAATCCACATTACCTCCCAGAAAATCTCGCCGCTTCCCGACTACTGTAAATTCTCTTCCCCTGGCTGTTGGTATATAATCGTTTACCCTTTTCTTTGCCACAATCAACTATAGCCCTGATGTCCTGGATAGGCATCCCATAACCCAGAATAACATCAAAATTCTCTAAATGGCAACTCCCATCAGATCTCCTGGAAACTCTTTTCCATGAATAACAATTGAATCATCCCTTCAACCACTGCTAATAGTTTTTACTACATCTCCTAATGGATTAGTAACTACCATACCCTGACTCACATATGCAAACTTCTAACCCTTTAACAACAAAGGTTTAAGGTTACACTAATGTATGAATGAGATGAAGCCAGGATCAATTAAAGCATAAACGTGTGCTGATCACATAAGGAAAACCACCAACTAGTTACATCTGGAGCTCCTCAACTTCTCTGGCTCGCATAGCATAAACCCTGGCTTGGACCCTCCTTGTATGCGGGTCTGTCCACAGTCCTCTGACTGCTGTCTCTACGCCTCCGGAGCTCTCACCTCTACCTCTGCCTTGCTATGAACTTGTGTAGGACACTTTTGCCCTCTTCGGACAATCGCTTCTTTTCTGATGGTCTGATGCTCCCGCATATCCAACCAATTTAACACCAGTGCACCAAACCAACAAACTCTCCACCATCCCGTCTGCCACACATGCTACAAGGGTGGAAAAGTATTAACCGGCTGACCTCTACACCCCTCTACTGAGTGCCGTTTACCAATTCCTCTGGCCTGAACCTCGACTACCACCGGCAGAACTAGCCCACAACTGATACCGCTGGCATGTTTAGCAAACCACTAGCTGAGCCTTGGCTAAAGGAAGGTCTAGCACTAGCTGGAACTACTGAGCACCTCTGAATCATCTTGCTTTCTGAACTGTATAATGCACTGGCGTGCACTCTGAGTCTGGTCTCTCCTCTGCTGAGACCCGCTGGCGTCTGGTACGCTAACTGCCCTGAATTCGCTCTATTCTTTCCTGAGGCTTGCTCTACCAAAAGCTGAGAACTCTTGAACTGAAAAGCCTACCACTCCCATTCTGAATCTCCATCGTTCAGGCCTTCCTTGAAAAACTTTTTAACACCTCTCGCTCTGTAAGCCTACTATCCCCCTTACCATAATGCTGGCTGAGTCTGGTAAAAATCTTCAGTTCTCGCTCATATTTCGGGCAACTGACAATTACTGTTCTGCCTCTCAGGTATAAGAGAATTTCTTTCTCCTTCTTGCATCTAGGTAAGGCAGCCTCCTGTGATGAACTTTTCCTTAAAATTCATCAAGAAGAATTGCCATGTACGCTGCTCTTGATAGTTTGACAGGTAGTACATGTATTGCTTCGTAGACTATTCTGTTATTTGGTTATTGGTTCAGATGGTCATTTATGTTCCTGGATTACTTGTTACACTGATTTTTCCGCCCATTTCGGAGCTTTCTGTGGGCCTTCTTCTCCTTTCTCCCCCATTGGGTTGAGGCCCTCTGCTCTGCCGCAGTTCCTTGCACCTTGCTTTCATCCTCTGCACTGTGCTCTTTGGGCCTCCCTCCCGGTCTGGCAGGCGTGTGACTCCGTCGGTCACCTTCTTGGTGCCTCCTCCTAGCACCTGCGTAGTTCATCGGGATGCATGGCACTGTCACTTCTACTTCTGCACCGCCCGGGACTGCACGCTAGGGCTCTGCATCCCCTTTGTCATCCCTTCCGGTCCCCGTCCGCATACACACCGGGTGCGACGTCACTGGTGCTTGTCTGGCCCTGACTGCTGCAATATTTTATGCTATCCTGCATGCTGATGTTTATACAGATGTGTATATTTCGACATGACACTAATGATCATGATGGGCCCTGATGCCCTGTACAGCCATGGAAAAGGGTAAGAGCAAGATACATATTAAAATGAAGTAGCTACCCTGAAGCGAAGTCCTCACACAGAATGACTGCACGCAGTTGTGTAAGCTGACCTCTAGGTCCAATCCTCAAAAACCTGCGAGTTAACAGGTAACTCGCTGAGCAAATAAAGCTCAGTGGAATTCTAAAGATAAAGAAAATTAAACACATACATGTTGAAAGACAATGTAAACACAATATGGCACATAAAGCACACACATCATATACTTTCATGATATCCCTTGATTATCTTTTTGTATGTTTATAAACTGGTATAATTCGAAATGTTATGTCAGTATCTGGTATGGCTGCCATAAGGTTTATAGTGAAACGAAGATAAGAAAAACTTAGAAACTGGATTGAAACTATATGCTTGGCTGCTATGGCCTGTATAATCATATTCCACTCAACGGCTGTAGCCGGAGTACCCACAACTGTATGGGGCGCAGATCTGCTTCCTATGTTCGGACATAGCCCTTATCTAATGTTTCACCTAAACCTCAAATGGAGCATAATGTTGGTATGTCAATAATATAACACAACATTCAAAGTAAAGTCATAAACTTCATAATTCATAATGTTCAATTTGATTTTCACATCATTTGCATGCTTGAATGTTGTTTTAAATAATGTTTTAATGTGTATTTTGGATGAAGAAGGATTGGGAGCATTAAGTGAAGTAAAGGAATACAATTGACATGAAAATAAAGTCCAAAAATGCATGAAAACACAAAGTCCGAAGCGAGCGCGTACTTCAAAGTCGCGAGCGCGTAGAATGCAAAATGAGAGACAGTGAGTTATCGGGCACAAGTCGCGAGCGCGTACTTGAAAGTCGTGAGCGTGAGAAGTACCAAATGAGAGACAGTGAGTTCTCAAGCTAAATTCGCGAGCGCGCGATGAAGGTCGCGATCGCTTATAGGCCAAGGGCCAAGTACGCGAGCGCGCACTTCAAAGTCGCGAGCGCAAGATGTGCCAAATGAAAGTTAGAGAGTTTGCGAGCACAAGTCGCGAGTGCGCACTTGAAAGTCGCGAGCGTGAGATGTGCTAAATGAGAGTCAGAGAGTTTTAGGTGAAAGTCGCGAGTGCGCATGTGAAAATCGCGAGCGCGAGAAGGCAACGCGAACTCGTCATGCAAATCTGTACTCTTTTGGTCATATCTCTCAATATACAACTCCAATTTGGATGATTCAAAAACCCATGTAAAGCTAACACATAATTCCAAACAACCCATGTAAAGCTAACACATAGAGGAAAACAAATAACTCCCTTCTATGACACTTCCTAATTCCATCATTAAATGGGTCAAAATCAAACGATGAAGTTACTGGTAAAAATTCTCCAGCAAAAACCTGTTTCAACATAACTCATATTTACTTCCTTTATTCAATACTTTCCCCTCCTGTTTTCTCACCATTACCAGTCCTCCCACTCACATAAAGCAATATGGTCTCATAGCAACACACCACACAAATCTCATACAAAGAAAATGGTAAAGAAAAAGAGATATCAAACCTTTGCTCCAAAAAGCTTGAGCTCTTCTTTAGCTTCTTGTTTCTACACTCTTAGAACTCCCTTCACCTATAAATAAGAATTCTTATGAATTCTAAAACAATAGCACCAAATGTTTCAATTATGAACTTAAGAAGGTTTACTTACTTGGATAGAAGAAAAATTGAAGTTAAGGCTTAACTACCATTAAAATTGAAAGGAAGGTGGAAGAGGAAAGGAAGGGAAAAGGAAGAAAGATGAAGAAGATGAAGATAAACATAAAATGGGAAAGTGAAATGGGTATTTACGGGTAAGCCATCAAAAATCAAGGGGGATTTGTGTAGTAAAAGTTCTAAATGGTACCTCCATTGTAAACAGGCTACAACTTAATTACCTCAAAGCTTATATCTTTTTAATGGCAAATCAATCCTCACCCACCATGCTTGATCTTTTTTCTCTCACTAATGCAAATCAATCCTCACCCACATGCTTGATCTTTTTCTCTCACTCAAGTAACTCCACTTAATAACCCATTCTACCCCAACCGGGTCTGGTTCAACTCGACTACTCAACTCTATGCTAAGACTCGACTCAGTAGGATATCACATATTGGTTGTTTGTATTAAACACTTTATCACTTGAAGTCCAAATAGATTTCATTTCCCAATGGAATATGGCAATGCAATATGTTCTTACATTAAAGTTCGATATATTAAACTTTTCTGTAAATGTCAATTGTAATAAGTTTTAAAAATACAGATCGAGACAATTTGTGGAAAGTTTTTTTTGTGGTCATATCTGCAAATGAATCGATTAAATTAATATTTCCTTCAAAAAGAAAATTTCAATTTTCTATATTTGTATTTTACTCCAATGGAAATATTATAATACATTTAATGTATATTCATAATTGTCAACTTAAAAAAAAACATTAAATTCCCTCTTCAAAAAAATCTAAAAAGTACACTTTTGGATTCAATTCGTAACATTTAAAAATATTATTTTGAAGTACTCTTAAGAGTAATAATTTAAAATTTCAAACTTTAAAAATAAAATGCTTGTAATAGTGAATATTTAAAATTTTGAACATTTATCTTAAAGGTAAAATTTATTTATAGTCTACTACTGCATTTATTTATTTTTACATCCATTGATTTTATCGATTGTTTTTCGCATAAATTTAATTAATTTAATTTGTAATTGGGTACTTATCAATCGATAAAAACAATAATGCGCTTGTTTTCCTACATGTTCAAACAGATTAGTAATTTGAAAAACAAAAATTTCTACTTTTCTATTATGGTTTTAGTAGTTGAGAAAATAATAAATTTTGTGACTGACATTGTCGAATAGGAAATTAAAATTGAAAAAAAAAAAAAAGCACCAATTGCGAAAAGTGCGGGCATGGGTCCTTTTGTAGATCGTCGGCTTGTGAGTTTGTGGCTAATCAAATGTGCTGTGTCAAATGCAAATCAACAACCGGTAATAGCGAGCTGCGCTAGTATTCTTCTTCTTCTTCTTCTTCTTCACAATTCCATAACTGCTTTCTTCTGTGTTCATAAATTCCCTGAAAATTCAAATTCCAAACTTCAAACTCTCAGAAATAATTGAGAACAGCAAAGACAAAGCCAAAAACGTCTTCACTTTCGAAATTCCTCTATCCTCTGCTCTTATCTCTCTGGATCTGGCCTAATTCCAGGAGTGAATTTGCTGGAGCTTACTCAGCTATCTGTCTCTGCGAATTTGATTTTATTTGGTGAGTTGACAAGAAAAAAATTCGTTTTACTAGCTTTTAATTCTAAAATTTCTCTGTGGTCTCTTCTCCAGAAAATTTCTCTTTCTGTTAGCGTTTAGGCTATGGCAGGGACCTGATGCTTGGTGCTTAAGTTGCTCTGCTTCTGCTTATTTGGTTCTGTTATATATATGTGGAACACTGGATGTATGTTTATGTTTATGTGTTAGTTCCACTCGTAAGCTTGCGAAGTATGAGACTACTTCTTGATGTTGTGTTCTTTCTGCTTTGTATCTTTGACATGGAATTTCATTTTATTTTTCTTTTTTCCCTAATTTTGAACAATTTGTTTAGCTTTCCAGCTGCTTAGCTAGAATATCTGTTAACAAGAAGTTTCTGAAAATAGTAACTGTTAAAGATAGAGAAAACCTATTGGCTTGGTTTGGTTATTTGGGCTCTTCTAAGAATAACATGGAAATAGCTCTTCATGGTGAACTCTAGTCTAGAGCATCATGCTGTACACTTCATATTGTGAAATTTGGAGTTACTGTAGTTTCTATGTTGAAAATTAGCAAATTGTGGCTTCAAAGAGTTTCAATTTAGTCTACAGGGATCGAATATATATAGTTGAAATTAGCATTGTGGCTTCAAAGAGTTCAATTTAAGTCTAACAGGGATCGAATATATATATATATAATATATATAATATATATAATAATATATATATATATTATATATATATTTAAGATATAGTTAAATTGGAAAGGGCAAGTTATATATATTTAAGATATAGTTAAATGGAAGGGCAAGTTCGAAAAAGTAAAATTATGCGAAAAGTGCCTTTAAACTTGTTCCAAGTAGTATAAGTCCTGCCATCTGCTTGTGATGCTTTTCAAATGTCCTATAATTTATAGTTCTATTTAAATATTACCGTTTTTTACTTTTCTTGCCAATTCTCAGTTGATTTTTTTCCATAATATTAACTTTATCTTGAGGGTCATTTGTTTGGACAATTCTGAATCTTGAATCTGAATTAACTATCTTATTGTGTTCAATGATTATGAAGTGCTATGTAATGTCGTTTTATGATTATACGAGTAGTTTTTTCTTTTCATCTAATAAGTTGCATAGTTTATTGATTCAGCTCTAAAAAGAAGTTTTTTTCATTCAGCTAGAACTTAATTTGCAAATTCAGATAAACAACTTAGTAGTTCACCTCATATAAACAAGCTTATTGTTTATCGTCAGAGAGGATAAATTGGAGGTTAATAAGCTGAAACAAACGGCCCCTTGGTATCACTTGGCAAAAAGAAAGAACGGTAATTGTATATGTTTTATAACTTAGAGAAAGAAACAAGTTGGTGAATATGTTGAAAAATAGTTCTTTCACTACCTGGCTTTTGTGAACTAGGATGATAATAAATTTGGAAATTATAAATCCGAGATAGTCCCAGTAATAGAATTAAATGGCTTCCTCTGCTCATTTTCAGCCCTATTTTGCTAGGTACGGAAATTATATGTACATGTCAAAATTTTGGCTTTAACACTGCTTTGGATTGCATCTACGGGTGATATTTGATGAATGTTTGAGGGATAGTTATACGTCTGAAGCATAATTCAAAAGTGCTGCCTTACTATGTCGGATCAGGCTGCACAATCAGATAATGGTAAGGATGAAATACCTGAAAAATACTTGCAGTCTCAACAATCTGTTTGGATGTCTCACTGGACGCATACAAGTTACAGATCAGCGAATGTCACTCACAATAAGCTGTTGCTTAACTGTGAATCTGGGCACAACAGTCAAAGAATTAAGCACCACCCTTTGCTTGGCAGGCCAGAGACAGAACCAGATAGCTCTAAATTTGTGAAAAAATTTAGAGATATGCATAAGACCTTTCTAAATGAAAGTTCAAGAAAATTGACGCATGAAACGTTCAAAGGACAGCATTTTCCGATGTTCAAATCTTCTCTAAATAAAGATGGTATGTTATCTCCGAAAAATGAGGAATCCTCTAGACATCTTGAGTCACAAATTGGTCTTACTGCTGTTGATGTTTCTCTTGGTAGAACTGACAATCATTTACCATCAATGCTCAAGTGGGTTCCTTCCAAAGCAGAAACTCAATCCACAGAATCTCAGTTTCGGTATGAAGGCATCACATCAAATCCAGAACAGCACGTCAAGATCAATGAATTGCTTGAAAATAATATAGTTGTTTCATCACCTCCTGAAAATGGGTTTTTGGGGTCAACTTCTAGAACCATGCCATCGGACTTTAATGGCAGAAATATTCCAACTGAGTCCTTTATACATGGTCAAGAGTATACTAATCAACCAAGCAGTTCCTTTTTGGTTGATGAGAAGAAGATGAATAATCATGCACCTCTATTCATACATGATCCTTCAACAAGCAATAATCAGCTTGGGAACTTTGTTGGTGGACAACTCCAGACAATGCCAAAACATTCTAGTGTTAAATTATTAACTAACCAGATGAGGCTCCCAGAGGGAAGATTACATCCTGGATCTCTTGAAGTACCAAGGATTTCCTCTTATTTCAATGATGTTGAGACTATGAGGATATGTACGGCAACAGATTCTCCAAAGTTTTCTCAGACTACTCACCACTTCTTAATCACAGAAAAGACTGATGTAAACTTATCTGATGGAGGAGAATTGTTCAGAGAGTCCACAATATCCACCAAATTTAAAAGAAAACCTGTGGGTGAAGGGAAAGAAAAAACAGAAAATGTCCATACTGAAGCAATTGATTTGAAGAATGAATCATCAGCTGAAACTGATACCATGGATATGGATACACTCCAGGAGAACCGTCTCTCTGGTATGTTTGCATTATGCCTCATATGTCCTGGACTTAGAGCTAGGTAGTGTCTTGTTTGTATCATGTTGACACATATTGTTTCTATGTTTTACAACACAAGATAGAGAATCATGATAAAGATACAGAAATCAACTTACTAAGTTCTTTAGTGCTTTTAAAAGTTAGTTAGCCTCTTTTTGTTTTGTTTTTTTTTTTTTTTTTTTTTCCCTTTTGAGCCTCTTTTTGGTTTTGTTTTTTTTTTTTTTTTTTTTTTCCCCCCCTTTTGGTTTTTTTTTTTTTTTTTTTTTTTCCCTTTTGGTTGCAGTTAAGATCTTTAGTGCTTTTAAAAGTTAGTAAGCCTCTTTTTTTTTTGCTTTTGGTTGCAGGTAAGGCTTCATCCATCTCAAATAAGGTAATTTTACTCATGTTTTAATCATTTTGTTAATCTTCCCGCTCAAGTGCTTCGTGAAAATCAGTTGCATTTTCAAAAGGTGGTAGAGAAAAAAAAAAAGATTTCTAGAAGTTTCTTCAATGGCAACATATTTAATCTTCATTTTGCCTTTAATTTAAGATCGGAAAGATTATATACCATGATAGTTACTACCAAAATGATATGAGTGGATCATTACTTTTGGCCTTAAAATTTGTCCTAAAAGACATCTGTGCAGCTATCTTATTTAGTTATATCATCCTTCTTTTCTATGCTTCCTTTTATGACAAGTTATGCATATTTTTTGTTTGTTGACAATGACTTTCTCGAGTTTTTAGACTTGAGATTTGCTTGATTGAGAGACTACCACATACAACATATGGCAGGTTCATTAAATTTGTCCGAACATACTGACTACTGAAATGAATTCAAGTATTTGGGTGCTATAAGTTTGTTTTCAGGCTAAACAATTGTTATTTTTAAAGTTTTTTCTAAGGTCTTTTTTTTTTCTTCTAAATTTTAGTTTAAATGTGTGTCTTTTCTTTAGTGATACTTCTTACCGTACTTTTCAGTAAGATTGCCTTTTTTATTTGTTATTTACTCTTCTTTTTTACTTCTATTAAATACAAATCCTTTTTATAAAAAGTACTCCCTCAGTTCCACTTCGAGCAGAAAGAAAAACAAATTAAATCCTAGAATCAATTCTTAGTAGGCTGTTTTGCCCATCTGATTATCCTGTGACATGGGCTTTTGTTGACCATCTGTAGTGGTTGTATCTGCTGATATATAGTCTTCTGATTAGAGGCCTCTGTTCTTACAGTAATGAATTTTGTAGGACGTCAAGGGAACCCAAAAGTCATCATCATCTCAAGTGGCAGTAGCACCAGTCAAAGAAGAGACTAGAGATGGACTCTCACACATAGAGATACCTGATATTAACCAAGAACTCCCCATAATGCCAGGTGGAGCGAGTTCTGCAGATGATGAGGAGATGAGCACCTCTAGAACCCAGAGTTTGGATGTCGAACACTTTCTTTCCAATACCGAACATCCCACAGACTCAAAATCCAGTGCTTGTGCTGATTCTCCACCGGGATCAGATCCATCCAGCAGATGGGTTAAACGTCTCAAACCAAGTACTTCGCATTCTTTCCCTAATGGTACCAAGAGCACAAAAATGGGAGAAGCATCTTCCCATGAAAAAGTTAACAAGCTCTTCAGTAAAATACTAAACGGTAGCAAAACTAATTCAGAACCAAAGAAGAACAAGTCTTATGGAAAGCAAAAGATGTTTCTAGATGAGACAACAGAGTTACTGAGGAACGCTGAATCCGCCTCCACAGACTCCGAGATGAAATGTCAAGACATAACACTTTCACATCCTTGGATCCAGAGATGGTGTCATAAACCAGCTGTGTCTTCCAAAAAGAAGCCAGAAGCTATGGTGGTGGTTTTTGAGCCACAGAATTCAAAGGGGGCCCTAGACGAATTACAGGAGAAGCAGTTTCCAAGCATTGCTGCTATGGCTTTGATGGGGAAGGCCATGACAGGTTTTGGTCCATGTGAATTGAAGAAATTGGGAGCATCTGTAGTTTGGAATACCAAACGATCGAGTTAAGTGTCAGATAAAGGCATAAGGGAAATGCGAGGAAAATTTAAAAATTTAACTTAGATTGGGAAATTGATTTCTGAAGGACTACTGGTTAATTTACTGTCGAAGCATAAAGAGGTTTTTGACATTTTTCGTGAAATGGCTAAAAACTTAGTTCCAAATCCTCACATTTGTAATAATGTCTGGTGGGATATTCAGAACTACTTGGATGGCATGAAGTCATTGGTGATTTGGACGAAGCAGCTGCTTCGATATTCAGAACTACTTGGATGGCATGAAGTCATTGGTGATTTGGACGAAGCAGCTGCTTCGAGTATATTTTGGGGCGCCATGGACAACGGTAACTCTTGGTTTGTCAATTCTTGCCATTTACTTGACGGTGGTGCAAACCATATATACTGCCTTGTCTTACCTCAAACAAATGAGGGAGCAAAATGAATAAATATAAATTTAGATTTTTTTATTACAAAGTGTTATAGCGTGCTGTCCTTTTTTTTTTTTTTTTTTAAATTATCTTACTTCATGTTCATGTCGTATTGTATTTTGTATTTTATGTCCAGTCTCCAGACAACTTGTATTTTAATCGATAAGTATTTATTTTTCTGTTTTGTTTTTTTAAATTAGAAAAAAAAATGTTCTTAGTTTATTTTATTAGGAAATTACAATTTCAATCGGTCCCTCTCCTTTCATTATGCAAATTGATTTTTTCTGGTCTATAGATTCATGTCAATAACTCCATTTCCGTCATATTTTTCGCTTCGCCGAACACTCTCTTCTTCAAATACTGTGTTTATAAATTTAAATTCTATAAAAATTCTAACTTACAATATCATATCTTTTACATAATTTCAATATCATTAAAATAATTGACTATGATTGATGTTTAAACATTAACTTTGTTGCAATACAAACGAGTTATAGGTCAAAATATACTATACTAATACTATTCAATTATTGTAACCAAGAAGGTTTTTTTTTATTTTTATATTTTTTATATTTTAATTTTTTTTTTAAAAATTAGGATGAGAGAGTTCTTATTTTATTACAAAATTACCACACATTAATTTATCCCTCTCCCTTCATATTATATATTTTTTTTCTTAACTAAAGAACATTTTATCATATATATATTAATTCAAAAAGAAAAAAAATTATTCTTTTCGCTCTCTCAAAATCTAAAATCCCGGAACTATATTATTAATTACATATAAACATGACATCTTCACACAATTTAAATCTTTCAATTCTTAAATTTAAAATCCACAATTAGGTTATAATGCTTTTTTTTTTTTTTCTTTTTTCTTTTTTTAGGTATATATGCTTTTTTTTTTTTATCTTGTTTTCTTTTTTTTTTTTTAAGGAAAGTGTGTAATGCTAATATTATAAACACCAGTAAAAAGATTGCGATGCTCTTTAAAAATTAATAACAAAAAAAAAAAAAAATCTGTTAATTTCTAAATTTTTTTTTTTTTTCTTTTTTCTTTTTTTTTTTTAAGGAAGTTGTAATGCTAATATATAAACACCAGTAAAAAGATTTGCATGTCTAAAAATAATAACAAAAAAAAAAAAAAAATTGTATATCTAAAACTACTCATTTGAAACAAAATCTAATAATTGAACAAAAATTGCTGTCCAAGTTGATAACAAGAAAGAGCACTCTACTTTTAAAATTGTTTTAATTGCAAAAGCTAAACAAAATTATTAGAAACATTAATTAAAAAAAACTACTTGCTTATTACATTCAACGTTAACATTTCACAAACAAGAGCAACGGTTTCCCACTCAATGACCGAGTCAGTACCCACAAGAACTCAACTTTGAGAATGCAAGTTGAGGCAATGGTTAAACAATTAGTATTAGATTCAAGTAGCCTTTTAAAATTCCATAAGAAAACAATTCTAGATCATTTTTGAACTATGCCTTCAGCCTGAGTTCTTGTTCCTTCATTAATCACTTCATTTTTCTCTGGATAGATTTCTTTCCTGTCCAATTTTTGACAAGCAAGCTATGGGTAACGCTATTAAGATTCAATGTGGTGATTTGACTGGCCGTTGCTGGGATTTCATTGCTGGACAATGGTTGTATGTATGCCAGCTTGAGGATAATCTTCAGGCATTGGAGACGGCAAGAAATCAATTAAAAGTGCTAAGGAATGATGTGATGAGAATGGACATCAATCAAGAAAGACCAGAAATGCTAAGCAAAGCTACACAAGAAAGACAGAAGTTGTGTTTAGCAGGCTGTTGCTCCGAGAACTGCTAATCCAGCTACACATTTGGGAGAAGTGTTGCAAGAAATCTATTAAAAGTGACTATTTTGATGAATGAATGAGATTTCAAAGAAGTGGTTATGGCAGAACCGGCAAATCAACTTCAAGCTAATCTTGAAGCATTGAAGACTGCAAGAGAAGAATTATAATTCTTTAATCGGTCTAATAATGTGCAGTTGAGTCGTAGGAAAATGGTTGAAAGTGCTACAGAAAGCATCAAACAGAAAGCTAGCAACTTGGAAATATATGGCAAGCTGTTTTGACGAAGCTCCTATTTAAGAATATTTTATTAAAATATAAAAAAAAAAAAAGAAAAAGGAAATTAGAGGATGTATATTCTGTGTTCCCTTTGGACAAAATGGACTAGTGGACATATTTGCAGTCCAGTAAATTAGACCTTTAGTGTAATAGACTGAACCCATATGTGTTGAGTTTAGGCCCAGTAAAGCTCTTGCTGGAAAACAAAATTTTATTTTTTGTAACATGCATGACATATAATTATTATTTACTTTATTTTTTGTAAAATGCATATTTAATAGTATCATTTAAACAAATTACAAATGCATTGAACAGGCAAAAACTAACCGACACCAAGATTGCGTACCTATAAAACCAAATTTAATACTCCTTCAAATGCATCCTCAGAATTGCAATGTTCAAAACCTTCTGTTTTGTTGTAGTAATTCTAAGCCTTTCAAATGTCGCAATTGCATTCGATTTTCAGGCGCTATCACCTTCTCCTTCTCCATCGCCTTCACAGCCATTAGAGGAATGGCTAAGAATAGTCGCATTCTCGGATAAATGTAGCAGAAAAGTAAGTCCTGGTTGTGGGAGAGAGATATTCAATTCAGTATTTAAGGGTGGAATTGCTACAGCTGAGTGTTGTGTTGAGTTGGTGTCAATGGGAAAAGCTTGTTATGATCAATTTGTAGCAGTTATGGCAAAAAATGGACCAATTTTTGAAGCTCATCTACCTGAGTTCCTGGCCAAAAGGGTAAGAAGTATATAACGATTGTACTGTAATAGTTGTATCACCTTCACCTTCACCTTCACCTTCAGTTGTATTCTGACTTGTCTGCTTTTATCAGTGTTCAAACTACGTAAAAATAAAGGTTACATGTCAACCAAAAAATAGAAGCGAAGAAGCAATTACTTCAAAAAAAAAAAACTTCTCTCTATTTTAGCTAATAAAAATTACTGATTAATTACTGTAAGTGGTTTCTCAAAGTCATGAAGCTTAGATTTTTTTATAATATAATATTACTCAGTTTTATTTACTTTATTTTTTATTTAATAATATGGTAAAAAATAAAATCATAGTCACATGGTAAAATAATAATTATATGTCATGGCATGTTATAAAAAATGAAATTTTGTTTTCTGTCAAGAGTTTTACTAGGTCTAAATTCAAAAGTCCATCTGGCAATTTAAAATTTTTATTTTGTATACAAAATAAAAATAATTGTTTGTTCCTCTAGTTACATTTTACTGGCTGTTCATTCCAACACCCTGTCAAAAGAAAATTATCAGCAAGCATATATAATAACTTCGAGAAACCATATGCAATGAAATAGTTAACTAAAAAACTTTACTCGTAGCGCCTTCCAGGCGTGATGAAGAGAAGTAGCATTCTTTCCCAGAATTGATTTCCAGGTAAACTCTCAATAGCCATGTATGCAAAATATTCCCAGAAAACTGATGTAGGTATTAGCTTTATTGCAGGAATAGCGCATACTGATGCTGCTACTAGAAGCGACTGCGAAAGAAACATATTCTTTCTTGGAATAGGTTGTAGTTACCTTAATCACTTTTATGGATTCTTGCTATAATATGATCGAAATGCATTAGTTAATATATAGACTTCTTTAGCTATATCTAGAAATTATATTTTTATGTCAAAAGGGAGAGAGGTTCATGAAGCTCTAATTGGTATATGTTCAAGTTGTGAATTGGATTATTTAGAAGATGCATTTATTAAATCGTAATTTAATTTAAAGCATTGATTCTTAGTGAATATTCTAGAATTTTAATAAATGTTTAAATTTGTTGTTTAGACCTTAAGCAAAGAATGATTGATAATTTTGTTGTAATTAGTTGGAAGGTTATATTAAGTTGTAAATGGATGGTTGAACGTTAACATCCTTATTTTCGAGGAGGATGGGAGTTTAGATTGTTTGTGTTATAACAAGTTGGAATGTTACTTTATGTTGTAAACTGATGGTTGTTTTAATTTGTGAATTATAGTTGGATGATGATATGACTATTAAAGAAGGATGAGATTTGATTTAATTTGACTTAATTGAGATAACATTATAAAAATATATTATTCATCGATTTATTTTTCTTTCTTACCTTAAATAATGATAAATTAGCCGTAACAAAGTATAAACAACCAATAATCTGATTTTTTAAAATGAAAGGTTATATTTGTATACACATCAAGTGAAATTAAATTTGAGTATTGTTGTGATATCTCTCATCCTAGTCTCTTTCTTAAAAAAAAAAAAAAAAAAAAAAAAATATTTTTAATGGAAGGTTATATTTGTATACACATCAAGTTGAATTAAATTTTGCAGTATTGTTTGTGAATATCTTCATCCTAGTCTAACAACTTTCTTAAAAAAAAAAAAAAAAAAAAAAAAAAATTGATTGGAATATCTTAAATTGTCTAGTTAGTATGCAGAGACAAAAACTCATTTATAAGCTATTTCCGTATCACAAAGAACATTAAAAAAAAAAAAAAAAAAAAAAAAAATTGATTGGAATATCTTAAATTGTCTGTTAGTTGCAGAGAACACAAACTTTTATAAGCTATTTTCCATCACAAAGAAATTATCATAGAGAGTTGCTATTGGATGCATGAGTTTGCCAGGTTGCTACTTTTTCTTTCCAAAATCTGAGGTATTTAACTTGTATTTTTGTCTATACAACATGTATTTTTCTTTTCAAATTAATTTTGAGCAGGATTGTGTCACCTTAACCACTTTCTTTGGGGGCTGAGGGAAGTGTAGGGGAACAATATATGTGTATAGTCTCTCTCTCTGTCTTTTAATCACATGGGTCAAGAACATGCCAAGTGATGACACCAAAGCATTTATGACTGATGACTTTGCTTTGAAGACAGTGGCAGCCCAGATTTGCTACCCATAGGTAATGGTTATTTGCTCAAGTTGATCTAAGGCGATTGAGCATAAAATGTTTAGTTTATTCTCGTATAGTCGTGTAAAATATCATTTATGTCCCCACTAAGAATCGATAGATTTTAGACAGATTTTGAAAAATATGATTTTACCTAGAAAACCATTCAGCCATATGAAAATTTATGAGAATTTGACATCAAAAGAGCCATAATGGTTGCCTGCTCTGCCTCCATTCCGGCAGTTGAAGATAAAGTCAAGGTACTTGGGGTTTTAGGGTTTTGCAGTTGGGAAGAGGAGAAATCAATTTTATTTACTCAAACACGCTGCCGTTTCTACTTAGCTGGTGCTTTTAGAGGCTGAGTCCAGCATGGATCAGCATAATACCAGGCCCAACTCGAACCGAAACTGCATTTCTTGTTGGTGTGTGATTTTACCCTCAAAAATTTATGAGATTAGGAGTTCATATCCAACCTAATTAATCGAAAAAGGTTCCTAAAGAGGAATAACAAAACAGTGGGTTGGAAGGATTTTAAATAATCAATAGTTCTTTTCGAAACATCTGATTATGAATAATTTGGTTCTTTAAAAGGGAACGTACATACCCATTTGGCTCTTGGAGTCCAAAAGAGAAATTTACATATGATTTAACCCTAATTTTCTACACAAGGAACCAAACACCATGTGATACTTTAATTTAATTAGACAAAATGAACTGATTTCACTGTTGTTATTGCTGTTCATTTTTAATGAAATTATTTACAAAACGAAGTTCCTCTCTAAATTAAGGTCCTTTTTTCGGTTGTCCACTTTCTTTCTTTCTTGTTCAAGTTGAATTGCATTTCAGTCCGTCAAAGGCAAGAAACCCAATACACATATACCAGCAAAAGATTAACGTAGGGAAATTCATCTTTGTTCCAAGAAAATGATTCTATACAAATGGACTCTGTCTTCCACAATAAATAAAAGATTTAACATCGTATGATACATGTTAGAAGTAATAATTGATAACGTGAACATTTTTTAAAGTTTTGGTTATGGGGTGTTTTTGCTAATGATTATTAGTATCCAGTTTTTGTCTTTTAAACAGATTGTGAAGTGTGGAACCTGCTGTTTAAAGGAGTAGTTTCTTATAGAGTCAAGTCCATAAATTATACTTCTTTAATCGGTCTAATAATGTGCAGTTGATTCGGAGGAAAATGGTTTAAAGTGCTAAAGAAAGCATCAAACAGAAAGCTAGCAACTTGGAAATATATGGCAAGATGCAAGCTGCATTCATAGAAATGGATAGTAGTACAGCTGTAAGTCCCAATGTAGAATTGCACAAGTATGTCCCTAATGTATAGATGGAGAAATGCTAATACTAAAGGTTTGTCGTTACTGTAGATTGCAGTAGCTAAAGAGCTGGAAGACTAGGAGGCAGTGATGAAGGGGGAAGACAAGGAAGAAAATCCCAAAGATGCATTTGACCCTGAGAAGCATATCGATGCTTATTTCCCTGTTAGAGTTAATGAACGAAGAGTGAGTAATCTTTTGCAGTACGGTAATTGGAAACCCTTTTCAATCTGAGAAAGGATTGACCAGCTAGCTATCCCCAGACAGTATATATATTAAACACACACTAAACAAAGGCCTTTACTCTATAATTACTCGATATCGATCGTTCTTCTTAGCTCATTATGCATTTCAAGAACTGTAATCTTGTCCAAAGGATTAACAAGATTCAAGGGAAACTTGGGTCACTAGCAGCAACTTACTCAAGTTGAAGAGTAGGAAAAGAACTAGAGTACCAAAAGGATTTATCCCAATTTATGTAGACGATGGTAATGAAAAGCAAAAACGACTTTATTTAGTTCCGGTGGAATGCGTTTCTTCGATTATGTTTAAAGTTCTGCTTTATCAGTTTGAGGAAGTCTTGGCTGTGGTTGATGGACCCATAACTACGTCATGTTCTCCGGATATGTTTGAGTGGGTTCTTGACCTTGCAACTAAGTAGGATCCTTTTTTGCCAAGAAAACAGGGTTATGAAAAATCTGTACAATTAATTTTAATTATTGATTGCTAGGAGGTATATAATGATATTTTTGAAATTTTGTATTTCAATAAGTTGTACTGGTGCGGCTATGATGATTGATACACTATTAGATATGAAAATAAGTTATCAACACTAAAATAATTTTAACATAAACTTCGAATTTTATTCAAGATTTAAAGTTGTTATGAAAATAAGTTATTGGCACATATAGTTTTTCTTGTTTGATTGCCTTCTAATCCAAGTCAATTATGTCGGAACATACTATTTCAAAATAAGACGGCATGTCATCACGTATATACTGACTCAAATTCTATTACCCACTTGGGCCTATTACTTCGGTTTAAGGCAATGGCCTAATTTTAGACGGTGTCTTTGAATTACAATTCTAGCCACACGTTTCAAAACAACAGGGACAGAGATGCTGAAACGGAAGATTTTCCGTCTGATCGGGAAAGTATCTTCATTTTCTGTCACAGAAAATCTTTTCATAGATATAAAAATTACTTCTGAAATTAATTAAAAGCATCCATGGTTAGAGTGTTAATTTTGTCAAGGTTTGAAGTTCATTCCTTCCCTTCACCTCCACCTTAACTTGCCGGCGCCTGGCAAGAACCCCCATCATATGCCTCCATGAGAAGACTCCGCCACCGAAGCCATGAACTAAAACAATACCAAACTGGCCACTTTCTGCCGTATCCTGCTAGGAAGATCCACAGTTCACTGAACTCACTTCATTCTCCTCACAAGCAGCATCTAGGGTCAGAGCAGGAATTTCTTCAGAAAGAACAGGAGAAGTTGGAGACACCTCCAATAGTGGAGCATACAGAGAAGAGCTATGAAACTGATTGCTATAACTCCTATGATGATCATGCTGTGTTTTCAACATGTTGAATGGCCGCCTTTCAAGTTTTAGCCTTCCGACTGTCATCTTTGGTGAGCTACAGCCAGGAGAAGGCCCAAAAAATGCTGGAGAAGATAAAGAACCAGGCAAGCATGGCTTGTAGTGGATTGTAAGCCCTTGACATGCAAGGAATAAGCTGTCAATATCAGCAAGCAATCTGATAGGTAGTTCCCCTTCATCATGAACCACGCCAAAAGGCTTTCGCCTCATTTCACTGTCGCTTTTAGGTGTCCTTCCTGCAGTAGGAGTGGGACATCGTGGCAACTTCTGGTAACCAGAGAAAACATTTTTACAAGACACCTGCAATTTGAGTTTAATTAGCTGCAAGAAAAGCAAATATTTATATATTGAATTTTTATTAGAAGCTATCATCAACCAAAAGAATAACTCACAGCTTCTGGGTCAACTCGGTGAACAAAAGCTTTCTCCGTGCTCTGCAGCTAGTTCTATAAGCAACCACAGTGTGGCCAAGAGCAAAAACCACTGATGAGAGAAACAAGACACGCATTCCCCATGACTTCTTCAAATGAAGTTTTTGTCTTGAAAGGGAAGACGAAGCGTATGAGCCTCAATTGGAGAATTCATAGTGAAAACACGAGCCTTAACTGAAAGAAGAAGAACTGTGTTGACAGTAATTTCCTTGGTGCTGTCATGCTAAGTGTGGCCAAGAGCAAAAACCACTGATGAGAGAAACAAGACACGCATTCCCCATGACTTCTTCAAATGAAGTTTTTGTCTTGAAAGGGAAGACGAAGCGTATGAGCCTCAATTGGAGAATTCATAGTGAAAACACGAGCCTTAACTGAAAGAAGAAGAACTGTGTTGACAGTAATTTCCTTGGTGCTGTCATGCTAAGTGCTGTCAGCTTAGCTTTCTTATTTCTTGTGAATTGTTTTTTGTATGAAAGCTCTACAATATTTGAATGTTGAATGGATTTGTGGAAGAGCTCTTAAATTCAGCCACAAACAAGGAGACAAACTTCCTTAAATCATGGGAAGTTAATATTGACTTCTTGTAAAAAGTTAATGTGATATTGCTGTATAAAACAATCCTTGTTAACGAAAGTGTAAGAGAGAAAAAGATTAAAAAGCTAAGAGTTTGAGAGGAGAGAGCTTTGTAAGAATATTAATTTACGTAGAAAAAATGAAGAAGAAAAGAAAGATAAAAAGATCTGTATTTGCATCAACTTTGTTTTTTACTTCCTTAAACTCTGCCATATTGCTTTCTTTGTTTTATCTCCTCTCAATCTCCAACAAACTGAAACAACAGAGCAGAGTGCACAGTTCCAGGGTAAGGGCCATGTGAAAGAGCAGGAGCATCACAGATCAAATAAACACCTGCAAACGTTGGAAAACAAATATGCACAGAAATTAGACAGCAAATAATAAGTACTACCACAGCATACATATCAACGTTAACTCGACATCCACAAAAGCTCATCTGCTCAACAAACTGAATTTGATCATCTCAGATTTATTCCCATAATTCAAATAAACAAATTGCAGTGCAGATAACTTTTCCATGTGTAAATTTCCCGTCTGTTCACACGAACTTCAACCTAAGAAAATGTTTGAAAGAGATTATTTACTATATGGTATATTGTGTTGTTGTCACGTATGTACACTAGGATCGGGCTTTGTTCGGTAAAAGCTTTTGAAGGAGAATTTACAGTTTTGAGGGTGTCAAAACACTATTTTTGTATAGTTTGATAAAATAGTATATAAAATAGCTGTTAATGGATAAGATAGCGTTTATTAAAACGTTAATCCAATCTTAGCATTCTATTTTTTGATTAAAATTTTTTTGACAATTATATCTTTGATTATCCTTAATTAATTTATATTATCCTTAATTAATTCATATCAACATTAATTTAAAGTCTTTTGCTATGATACGGAAGTTAAAAAAATTACATTGTTTTACACAAAAATTTAAACAAAATAATTTAATAATGAATTAATAGAGGAATATATGAGAAAATTGTATTATCATTTTAGAAATGATAACAATTTCAATTTATATAACTGGACTAAACACTATAAATTAACCATTTTTTTATAATAAGGTAACTACTATAGTAAGTTAAAATTCTAACTCAATATTTAAATGTCTCTTTTTTGTCATTTTAAATTCAACACTTTTCCTATAAACAGCTATACAACTCATAAAACCGTTAAAGAGCTACTAAAACAGCTATTATTGACGAACAAACTCTTAATTTAAAACTGATACGAATTTTACGAGAGTCAAATTTTCCCTCTTAGACTACTATTCCCTTAAATCCTAATAAAATGGTGATTTTATTGGAATAAATTGAAATTAGCAGCTATTAAAATGGTAATTTCAAATATTACTGAAATTGAACTGATAATTTATAAACAAGTTAATGATCACAAACAATGGTTCCATTTTTGACTTGGCACCCTGTCTGTTCTAGAGCAGATTCAAAGAAACCACCTCCATGAACACCTGAATCTATGCAAGGAGGTGCAAACTGAATAATTATATCTCTTAATGTGAACATGCCGATTGGTTTCTGTGAATCATCAACTAGAAAACAAAAATTGCCTTTTGTCTCTGCTACTTTCTTCATTGTTTGCTTGAGAGTGTCGCTTCTTTTGGCAGTAACCGGACAATGCATTCTTGGTAGGAATCTGCTTTTTAGACAAAGAGCTCCAGCTGAGAAGAGAGCCCCCAAGTCTTGTTCAATGGCCGGATCAGCATCTGCGTTTCCTGTTTCCATATGAATGAATTCTGCCACGGTTATCTTCCTGCAATTGCATCAAACAATCAGGTCATTTTTCTCCAAGTTGTTAAGATGTTCAAAACTCGGCCTATTGTATCAACTCAAACAACAACAATAACCAAACTTTAGTTCCAAACTAGTTGGAGTCGGCTATATTTGTATCAACTTAAATATGATAAAAAAAATAACACCCTTCAGCTCAAATGAGTTTCAAGCCTTGAATCGTGCTTGGGTAGCAGATTGTATCAACTCAACTCCAGTATACTCGATACTCAGTACCTCAATAGAAACACCAGGGAGATAGAATAAAAGTTGTAATTGAACTTACTTTCTGTTGTCAAGTAGTTCATCATTCTCTAAAAGAAGATAAACATCGCTGTTACTGAAGCAGCCAATGATCTTTTCAGTTTCTCGATTAATAACTGCAATTGCAACTATTCGACTTTCCCACAAAATGTGCAGAGCTTCTGCTATGCTTTGGTCTCCATATGTGAGAATGACTTGTTCTTCACTTGGGAAGCTGCATAGCATGAGAAATTAAAAATGGGTGAACAAACAACTTCATAGTTCATATATCTATCTATCATCTATCAACAAATTCATGAGTTGAAATGTGTATGGTAAATTTTACTATACCGGAATTCAAACAATGCCTTGTCTGCAATGCCATCGAACCATTCTAGTCCACTTGATTGAAGCAACAACTGGATTACTGCATTCTACCAAAAGATTCAACATTTATTTGTAACTTCTATTCCAAGAAAATATACTGACTTATAGTTACATGAGAAATTGTCAATTCTGTGTGTTTCTCAAAATGCTAGTAAAATTCAGAAACAACAGTAGCAACCAGATTGTAAGCACCTGTGTTACAAAACCAATGACTTGAAACCCCAATTGCTCTATAACAGGCACAACCTGCAGCCGGCGGTGCTTTGAAAGAAGCATCAGAACATGAAACAATGTGTCATCCAAATTTACAGGGAAAAATGGATCCCATAGGAATGACTTAGCTAACTCTGCCACCTGTTCACTCACCAATATCACAAAATAGCTACAGAAACATAAAAAAAAAAAAAAAAAAAAAAAAACCGCAGGCCCAGGCGAAAATGACTTTGAAAGATACTAAGCATCAGAACATGGAAACAATGTGTGCCATCCATACACTTTATTCCAGCCAGGAACACAAAGGATCCCATCCGAAGGCAAACTCGACCCTTAAGACCTCAACCTACTCCGACACACCCCGTCTCACTCACCAAATATCACAAAATAGACGTACCCAAGACCAAAAATAACACATAAAAACAACCACAAAAAAAAAAAAAAAAACTATGAATGAGTACGATTGAACAATATAAATAATGTTTAGAGATTCCCTCCGCTGTGGAGGAAAAATCACCTTCGATAATAGAAGAATGGAAATTTATTTCTAAGGTAAGTTCCTCATAATCTCCCAATGTAGATATATAATTAAAAATACTCAAAAAATACCTACAAACCAGCAACTCCAAACAAACATACTTTTCCAACTCACTCACAAATGACAAAAGAAAACATTCTAAAACAAAAAAATAAAGACCAAAGTTCTCACAACCATCACATGTCAAACCAGAACTCCGTGTTAATACGCTAATTTAAAACCAAAAAAATTGCCCACTGCCAGATCAAAAAATTCTACCCGAGTAAACCAAAACATGGCCTATAAGCAAACACAATTAAAATTGCTAGCCAATACCAGTCACAATCACCTTTGTTTCTCCAATTTCGGGATTCTGTCAAGCAAGGAGCCAAAGATACTTACTTGTATAACCAGTCCATCATCAGACACCACACCCTCTACTTCGTGCTCTGAAGCTTGCGGCTAAATTGCGCCTTCTCACATTGCTAAAACAATAAAGAACTCACATTTTTTAATCAATATAAATGAAGCCGAAACATCTTCAAAGTAAGAATATCATTACCCACACATCTTAGGTAAGGCCCCTCCAAAAAAAATAACAGTACCTTCAGAGGACCAAAGAACTAAGCTTTCACAAAATTCACACCTTAACCCCACCATAATTTGATATTCAAAATCTTCCAACATCAGTAATAGGAGCATCCAGAAAACCATTTCCTTCCACTGCAAACAACTGAGAAACTCTCGGAATATTCTTTTATACTATACATCCAGCTTTCAAACCTCCTCCACAACACTAAGCACAAAATATAAAACATGGCTCAAACTGCCCTTCCCCGCTATAATTACAAACATCAATCAGTCAATTGTTTCTCATCTAAATTCAAATTCATGCTTTTGAACCCTACTGTTTTTAAATTAGCACTTATCTCTCGTAATTCACTTCAGAAATACTTAATTTGAAGGAAAAGCAGAACATATAGCAGAAACCTTATACCAGCTCAAAAAAAAAAAAAAAAAAAAAAAACAGTGAGTACGTTTGACATTATTGTTTAAGTTGGTGTTGGAGAAAACACTTTATGAAGAATGATTTATTTCTAAGGTAAGTTTTACATATTCCTGTGATAAATTAAAATCTCAAAATAGCTAAACAGCACTCCCAAACTCTTTTCCAACTCTAAAATGACACTTTACAAAAAAGCAATTTCAACCTCAATGTCAAACAGACTCTTAATCGTATTTTAAAAATTGCACTGTAGTCCAATTTTACAGAGAACCAAACATGGCCTTGAAACACAATTAAAATGCTAGCATCCAGTCAAATACCTTTGTTTCTCCAATTTCGGGATTCTGTTCAAGCAAGGCAAAGAAGCTACTTTTACCAGTCCCATCATCACCACCACTATTGTGCTTGGCTTGGATATGGGCCTTCTCACATTGCTAAAACAATAAGAACTCACATTTTTTTATCAATATAAATGAAGAGAAACATCTCAAGAATGACATTATAGGTTAGGTCAAAAAATAAAGTTACCTCAAGAGACCAAAGAACTAAGCTCACAAAATCAATAAACCCCACATATTGATTTGAAAATCTTCCAACATCAGTAATAGGAGCACCAGACACATTCTTCTCATGCAACAACTGAATTGAATCTTTTATACTATCTCCAGCTTTCAAATTCACAACTAAGCACAAATTTAAAAATGGGGTTAATTACAAAATCCATATAATGTTTTTTTCAATATGCTTTTGATCCCTACTGTTTTAAAATTAGCACTTCTTGTAATCATCAGAAATACTAAATTGAAGAAAGAAATTGCAGAATATACCAGGAGAATTTTGAATGCCAGGGATAGAACTGATAGGGATGCGATCAAGAAATATTTGAAGAGCTGTACAAGGGTCAATTTCTTGTTTTTGATCGTTCTTTATATTCTCTATTACCCCTTTACCATCTTCAACTTGCCATACATTCATCTCTTTTAATTCTTGCATTGTTTTAAAGTGTGTGTTTTTCTTTTTTCTTTGCCTTCACCCTCCTACAATGCCCTAACCCCACCACTCTTCATGCATATTGGACATGTGTCATTTAAAAAAACCTCCAAGTGGCAGTTTTCTGATGGACATCACACTTTGATTGCCACTTAGTCATTTATTTCAATCTTGCAGGCCTAGTACACGTGTCTGTCTTCCTCCATATGAAGCCAACCTCACCATGCAAAGCATTTGCTGATTTTAGGAAATAAGATTTGATTGGATTTTAGCAAAATCAAAAGATTTTCTGATATGTATTTTGTATATGTCAATTGTATTTAGGGTTAAGTATGAAAATTGCTGAGATTTATTTGAATATTTCACATTTTATTTACTACGAAATTCATTAAACATTAGATAGATTAATAAAATGCTTAAAGAATATTTGATTCAGTAGCTGATAACTGATTTATACACAATAATATACTAGATTCGAAAATTTTAACCAACATTGATATTCAAAAATTATTCCATATGAAAAAATGAACGAAATAGAAATGTAAAGCCTTATTATTCATATATTCACACAAAAAACAGGTTTTAGTACAAGTAAAGGCTTCACCACATTATTAAAATCCATACCATACTGATACAAAGGTTATCTAGTCTTTTAAGCATATCTATTCTAAACAAGAAACAAAAAAGCTAACTCATAAGCTCTTTTATTTATCTGAGGGCTTATTGCAACCATAACTCTGAAAAGGAAGCTCTAGTTTTATGAGCACAAAAGAACCTTCTAATTTACATATGATAAAGAATGTGCAGAAGCTTGCTTCTTCGTGTGAGACCAAAATGCTGCTATTGACATTCTGTTAGCTCCTTCACCAGGCAACTTACCAACCTGCTTCGAGATGTACCTCTCTTGGAACCCTTTTCGAGTCGGTCCCTGCACATACTTGACATCTATTATATCACTATTCCATCTTCTATTGTTGCCTTCTCTGCTATAATGGTGATTCCAGACCGAATGTAAAATCCTTCTTCTGGTCTATCTGCTTCTTGCACACCCTGCAAAGCCAAAAACATTCAGATACATTTTAAATTCTCTCCATATATCAAAGATCTCAGTGTTCTTTGTAGAAATTAATCAAGAGGTGTGACCTACATCTTTGTTCATGATAACCACATCTTTACCTATCTTCGCATTCTTGTCAATTATGCAGTTCCTTCAGAGAAAAATCATTAAGTTAACATCAGAAAAAGCAATTTCAGTAATTGTAGTTATTATTTAAAGTTTGCACAACATAATATAAATAGGAATATGAAAACACAAAACAGCATTTCTATTTTTCATCTGAGTAGCTTTTAGAAGACTCCGAGTATAATACTTGATTTTTGTGTTTCTTCCAACGCCAATAGGTACTTTCCCGTCTGCCAGAAGAGATGCAATTTCAGCTTCAGTTTGGTAGTAGTCTGCTCCCAACATTACAGTGTCCTAAATTTGGACAAAAGAGAGTTACCAATCAATCGACTATGTTATGAGAGAGAAAGATAATCTAAATGAGTGATAACTCACCTTTAGCTCAACACCATAATCTAAACGAGAGCGTTCACCAACCACGGAGTGTTGGATAGTGCATTCTCGCAAGAAGCATCCATGAGAGATTATTGCATCTACAATCTGCAAAACCCAACTGAAGAATAATAAGCAAGTGGATCAATATAGCCACAAACTTCATCTGAAGGGATGACAGCACAAACCCTGCATTTATCCATTTTGGTTGGTGGTAGGAATCGAGGAGACGTGTAGAAGGGCGTCTTTGGGTCATAAAATTCAAACTTCGGAGGCTGCAGAAGTGTTATAGTCAATGTGAATTTGTTAGTCATTGTTACAATGAAAAGAAGCAAGTTCTAGTATCTAGAATATCTATAATCAATATTGATTCATAGCAAATACAGAAAATAAACAAATCCATGCATCGGAAATCACTAAAATAACAAATACTAATATTTATATGGCAGAAGAAACCAATATAAAAAAATCATATGTTTTTTCCAGGCACGCCATCGACGTACAGCTAAAAAGTAACATAGATAAAAAGGATATCAAATCAAAAACTGGCACTTCTATGATGATAGAATACCAACCTCTTCAGCTAGAGCCAAGTTAGCTTCATAAAAAGACTTTATTGTTCCTATATCTTCCCAATAGTCTTTGAAAATGTATGCCTGTCAAAAGTCAAAACAAGGTATTTCTATCATTATACATATACAAACTTAGTAGCAGAACAAATTAAATGTTAATGAGAAAAATATATCATGATCGAGAGAGAGAAGAGAAAGAGAGAGGGGGGGAAAAAGGGTGAAAAAGGTGTTGTTCTAGGCTGAAAACTGCCCTCAGAAAAATGATGGGGAAAAATATTCTACACTATTCAAGTTCTGGAAAATTCTTACCTGGACATTGTGCTCAGCAACAGCAGCAGGAATGATCTCAGATCCAAAGTCATTTGATGTAGGATATCTCCACCTCAGAAGCTTCAACAAAATCTCAGTCCTAAAGACATATACTCCCATTGATGCAATATAAGGGGATTCCAGCGCATCTTGTGGAGACAAGCCTACACGAGTTGTATCCGTTTGCTGCATGAAATTAAACAAGAAAAAATTATAATTTAATTGAGGTAATTTAAACCTTGTCCGGTAGAAATGAATTTCAAAAAGTTCAAAGAAATTTATTGGGAGTTTAATGTTTTTATGTTGCATGAATGAAGATATTAATCTTGCTCCTAAAAACTAAATTTTAAGGGAGCACAAATAATTGGCAACCGACGCTAAAATCGTCACTTAGCTATTACCTATTTTATGTAAAATGAGAGAGTCATGTAATTTCAGAGGAAGCTATAAAGAAGGCATGTGTAAGCATAAAAATTATCCATGGAGTCCTCACCATTGATTTCAGTTCAGCACCTCTAGGTTTTTCAGCAAAATCAATAATCTGGCCCCTGCTGTCTAGCTTCACCAAACCATAGTCTGATGCACGGCTGCCAATTACCCACTCAAATTTAGATGAAATAACAAAGAACACAAGTACAGGTGAAATAGACCTGATCATGAAAAACATGACTTGAGGCACAGATTGAACAAACCTCTCACTGACTGCTGCACATGATATTGTGATATCAGCATTACTGTCAACATGATGCTGTTGATCCATAGCAAATTGGTAAGCCAGATTTTAGATCTAAAATATTATGAGTCAATGCTATTGGGGGAATGATAGAATACCTGCAACAAGTCCAAATAATCCATTCGGTAAAGATGATCACCAGACAAGATCAGTATATTCTCAACGTTCCTGTTCTTGACATCCTACAAGAATTAGCACATTTTTATCAGAAAATAATTCAAGACATGACTATATTCATATAAGTTTCATGATTATGAAGTGATTTTGGACAAAAGCTTTCATATTCACCTCAAAAACCCATACAAATTGCCTCACAGCATCTGCTGTTCCTTGGAACCACTTCATTCCTGCTTCTCCAGGAGTTTGAGTTGCTGCCAGAACCTAGTGGGGAGACTCATCATGTTTTTCAGATAAAGTACTAAAATTCCGAGCAATTTTTTATTTTCAATTTGTCTTTCACACTGTAAGTTCAACTTGGAATTTACCGTTGTAACATAAAGACACATGACGCCTGCTGCTTACATGTCTTAAAACACTTTAAACACATGGTTTGCAAATTATAATCCGATCATAAGAATGAATTCCAAAAGCAAAGTTCTTCTCTTATATTATTAAAAGCTCACATCCTTTAATCTTAGTTCACTTTCCAATCCAATAACATAAAAAATTACATTTGATTGTAAAAATTCGTTATGCGTGTGTGCATATAGTTGCTAATATGAAAAAATCACAAGACAAAACTACTTTTCAATAAAGTAATGACAATTTTATATAAGGAATTTGAACTCAAATATAACAAGAAAAATGTGAAAAAACACCCTGAATTCGATGTTGAAAAAGATCATTTTCCTTGTGCCAAAATGGAAATACAAAGTAGCAGTAAGGCATCATCTAGAAAGCAATCATACCTCAACAAATCCATCCCCAAAGTTAACACCATTTCCAAAATATGTCCGTGCAAGGTGTCGATTAAGGGAAGCAGAGTTGAATTGGGTCAGTACAAATATTTTATGTATCCCACTGTTGATGCAGTTGCTCATAGGAATATCTATAAGTTTATAGCATCCACCCACTGGTACCTGCAGTATAACACGAACTGGTTAATCAAACCTCATGCTCTATAAAAATAATTATTCTTCAATCAAAAACTTGAGCAGATAATTGATTGAATAGTCATTAAAATTTGAAGATGGACACATTTTCTTACAGCTGGTGTCGCTGCTCTTCTGGTAAGAGGAAACAACTGAGTCCCTGCGCCTCCTCCTAATATGATTGATGCTACATTTTTTGGGTCCACTTTCCGCCTTTCAAATATTGGTGGTTGTAAGGTCTAAAGATCGTATATAAAAAATTGAGAAGAGTTAAATTAAATTTACACCTCAACGTATGTTTATCAAAAACATAAAATTGGAGTAAACCGTATAAATGTGATATTTCAAATCAAGATCAACCAAAATCAATCATGTTAACATATTAGAAAATTTTGAATCTGACAAATGTAATAAAATGATCAAACATCAGGACTACAAACAGACTACAGATTAAAAAATCAACTTACCACGACCTCCTTGGGATTGTTTGATGTTAAAACGGCATAAGCAACACCAGGTTTGGCCTTATTGACATTCCTCTCAACTCTTAAGCTTCTTGTCAGCTGATTTAACCAAACACCCTTATTTAGACTCCCTCTCATATTTTCACCCAAAATCTCTTTATCCCCACTCCTAAAACCAGCTCTGCTAGCTTGTGCCATATGGGTATTGGCTTTCAGGGGCACACAGCAAGAATCCATTGCAATGGTCTCACACCAACCTCAAGATTATGATGACAATGATGGATCACACTTCAAAATTGTTTCAGCCCCAAAATTACTCAAGACACAAATCCCAATTAAGCAGAGTTCCAAATTGAGTAATCACGCAAACTACAAATCACACAAAGGTAAATAAATCAATTAGAAACTGAAACGGTGACATGTTAAAATAAATAAATAAATAAATAAATAATGACAGTTGTTCACATGCTTTAACTCGAGGAATGATGCAAAATACCAAATCTAAGCAAACCCAGAAAAGCAAGATTTCAATTAAAAAAATCGAAATCTGTGAAATACCCAGATAAGAAAAGTTGTAAGGATCAAGAATCTAAAGTATCCAGAATCTGAAGAAACAAACTTTTGACTGGAAAACAAAAATTACGTTTGAAAAAAAAAAAAAGATTAAAGCAGAAATCACATACCCAAAAGGTGATGTGAAGATTTAATCACGCAATATATATAAATCAACAGGAGGAGTTGAAGGGAAGTGATAAAGAAAGCATTTTTTAGATGGTTGAAAATGGAAGAGAAGAAAATGAGAGTGAAATGCGTGAAATTATGTTAAAAGTGGTGGTTATGTCATTAATGGCCTGTGAATCCTCACGGGAAATCCTGCATTTTTGTATTTTATACCTTGGAATATTGAACGCAACTCTCTCTCTCTCTCTCTCTCTCCTTCTCTTCTTTCTCTAATTGCCGCTCCCAAGCCTGTGTATTTTGAAGTCTACAGCTTTGGCTTTGATTAGTACAGATTTCTAGGCTCCTTTCTCGCATATAAAGAAGCCATCACTAAACAAACACATGTCCACATCGAAAAAAAGCCAAGCCGAGGTCTATTTCAAATTAATTTTTATTGAAATATAATTATATATATTTAGTATTTTGTAATTTAAACAAATTTTATGAGTCGTTGATTAATATTATTTATGATTAATTAACGGAAGAAATTTTTAATTTTTTAATGATTATTTATTAAAATTGTGAAGTCGGCTAAAATCTCTCATTTGACGGTTGGAGTAGATATTTCCCGCCAATTTGGCATCTTGCCTGACATGATGACCTCACTAATTTTTAGTCATATTATTATTTTTGGTTTTATTATTATTAAATTCGAAGAAAGTACAATATTAATTATAGCGTAGAAATGGCATTGCTTAACCTCCGAAAAGAGAATTAATTAAGGCTTACCTGTGTTGTGTAATCTAATTAATGATGTTTTTTCAATATGCACAGGGGTGAGCATCTGATTTAATCCAACCGGACTAAATTGAATTGATTCGATCTAATTGAATAAATTTTATGTTGACCCAAATCAGACCAAACACTTTGAAAACTGATTCAATACCAAACTAAACCTTATTGATTTGGATTTGATTCATTTATTTTGAACTGAATCATCTCTTTTGGTCGTAAAAGTTAATTTAGTTAACAGCAAATGACTAAATTCAAAATTGACAACTATTCGGTTTTCACTATTCAAACCAAACGCTAACTACTTTCTTAAAAATCTAAACAAACCAAATCGATATAAGCCTGTTCAGTCCGAACCCCGTTATGATATCTATTTTTTTATTTTCCTTTTTTTATGATAATTAATATTTGATGGTTAATCTTTCACATTGTACATAATAATTTTAGGGCTAATAATTAATATATGTTCACATTTTTTTCCTTTAAAATTTTGCTCTTTTTAAATAAAGAAAAATAAATTTATTTATTTTATTCATTATATCTAAACCCAATTGTAAAAAATAACAAGGAAAAAAAATTGACAGTTTTTCATTATTTTCCTTCTGTATCCTTTTTTAAACAAAACCTAAGCATCCATGCTAGTGCCTATAAAATTTAAGTGAATTACAATAAGTTAACTTTTATAAAATTTATAAAATAATTTTTACAATTATTAGATTTGGTAACAAAAATATTTTTGGTTGAATATTAATACAAGATATTTTATTTCATAATTGAAACAAATTGTTACTGTCAAAGGAACCCATCACTGACATTCAAAATTAATAATGTAGCCGAGCAAGTGCATTGTCCAACTACATTTGGACGGTTCTTATTATTATTTAGTTCATTAAGTAGAAACCCTTGATGTGCTTTCAGTGCCCAACTCGATCAATGATCTATCACCTCAAATACTACGCATGCTTTGATTTTTTATGTGACATTTTTTTTTTTTAATTATTAGAAGGCTCGTAAGTAAATAATACTATAAGCTACGTAACATCGGCTTGAGAGGAGTGAAATGATTAATTTAATATACCAAATTATTTCATATGGAAAAAAAATACGAACAAATTGATGGATCAATATGATATAAATTCAGACTGAAAATAAATAATATATTCCCAATATTGCGCGTTGTAACAATTACACTCTAAACGAATTTATCCCTTCAGGCTTTTAATTGTTTTTTTTTTTTTTTTTGGTAAAATTGTACCCCAATTACATTTTTTGATCAAAATCATACAACAAAAATTATTATTTGTGAGATGCATTTTAATTGTTGGGGTCTCTTAATCACCCCTTGGTTAAGTGAAATGAGCGTTTCACTTAAACTAACCCTAACACTTGCTATTTTCCCTCCCTTTTCTCATCGATACTTCTCTCTCTCTTCCTCTTTCATCGTCTCAACCCTAACCTCTCTACAAATAGCATTAACTAACCATTTTTTTTGCTAATTATTTTCTACTCCAAATCCAAGAAATGACAACCTCCGTCAACAACTTCTTGCCTCCGTCTTTCATTTCAAATCTCCAGCAAGTTCTCATCGCTAGAAATGACTTCGTCCATGCCGGTGTAGAACAAACCTCTAACGGTGATATTTACAGTGATCCTTAATCCAGAGCTTTTATTGCATCTTCTTCTTCTTCTTCTTCAAGTAGTCTCCAAAGCAATTTCTATGGTGATTGTGAAAAAGGAAATAGTTTTGGTCACTAATGGAGAAGGAATAGAGTCGTCTGGCCTCATTTCTCTCATCGAAGCTCTTGTTCTTGATGGCCATTTTAATGTTTATGTCTGCACTCCTCATTCGTAAATTCTTTTTTCCAGTTTGGTTTCTGAGAAAATAATTTCACTTTATTAATTTATCTATGATCCTTGCAATGACAAATTTGTATTTGTTGGGATTAATGGACGGATATGGTATGGGTACGACCATAACTAGTCTTTTTAACCTGGGTCCATCAATAATATATGATAATAATTAATATGTCTAATTATTGTTATGAGTATTCAAATAAATTTAAATATTTTAGTCGGTTATTATTTTATAGAATTTGTGTTTAGTTAAATTCCTTCAACCTACGGTGATCCAATTAAATTTAAAGAAAAAGAGAATGCGTTCTTTCGTAGCTTTTAGACCTTGGACAACATGAGCATTTTCGTTTGATCGTGATTACTCCTACGGTCAGTAAACTTGTAGTGCGATATTAGAGGTTGTTCATCCGCTGCGCTACAAGAGGTGTATTCGACCCACTCCCTTTATATATCATGTATGCATATATAATCTCTTATTTTTCCTTACAGTACTCGATCACTCAACAATGGTTAGGGAGAGAGAGATTAGAGTCTTAGAGATGAAATAGATGGAGGGGAAGATAGAGAAGCATCGATGAGAAGAGGGGAAGAAAATGGCAGTGGTCGGGCACTTAACCAAGGGTCATAAATAAAGTGGGTCCCGTAAATTTTGACAAAAAATGCAATTGGATACAATTTTTAATAAGAAAAATGCAATATGTCCGAATAATTAAGTTCATTTTAAGGTATAATTGTAAATTTAAGGTATATTCCACGGTTAGGCGAAAATAGACCGTAGAAGATTTTGAATGGAGCCCAGAGATAATTGGCATAGAGCAAGATTCAGAAAGCGACTCTGATTGGAAATTTTGCGCTACTAGACTATATGATCAAGCAAATGATGTGATGGAATTTTTAAAGTATTTTTATTTATTTTTTCTTCTTTTCTTTGATTGGATGACAATTGACGGGTGATATGAATGATCATTTAATAGGTTGATCGTTGCTTGGCCGCACACGTGTCCAATAGTATAGTTTGTTTGTCACAGGGTGTGCGTTGTATTCATTTTATAGATTGAACAAGCATCTTAACCATTGAGGAAATGTTGATTTTACAGATTTAAGCCCCCTCTCTCACTCCCAATTGAATCAATAAATTTGTACATATTCAAGTGACTGCAGTGATTGAAAATTCTATTATTATGGAGGTGGAACCAAATTGCTAGATCTGGAAGCTGGGCCACCATTACTAGGGTTATGGGGGAAAGAATAATGTAACGCCATAAAAATAAAATCAGACACATTTATATGGGCCATGTCATGTGTCAATTACACCAAAAATGACATACACAACAAGGAGCAGATGTAAATCAAACAAAGGACTAAATGACAAATAAATCACGTGGCTTGCTGCTCAATAATGAGCACTTGTTCTTCCCTTTTTCTTGCAATTTTTGTCATGCAATTAAATTCTGCAAAAACAATAGTTTTCTAAATGATTTTTTTTTTTTTTTTTGCAAATACCGACAGGCACATGTTCCAAAATCTATGGTGGGTGATATGTTTTTTATATATTATTTTCATGCACATACCTATTTGGAAGTTAGTGTAAGGCCATGCATATTATAAATTGTGAAAGTTATGCCAAAGGACAATAAACCTAAGGCATGCATGGGTATATGTTACTGTTTGTAGGGCATTGAGTCATATCATTTGATCATACAGAGGCTAAATGCTGGTGTCTGAATGAATTGCGTGAAGAATTTCTTACTTCCATTTTGTAGTATAGCAACGAATTTGCCCTTGAAAAATGTGAAATTAACAATCAATTTCATGTAAAAAAAAAAATAAAATGAGAAGAAATTTATAAAACGTTATTAAATAAATTGGTTGATTTTAGGACATCAAAAACCGACCTTAGCTCAGTTGGTAGAGCGGAGGACTGTAGTAGGGTAACCCAACAGATAATCCTTAGGTCGCTGGTTCGAATCCGGCAGGTCGGATTTTTTTTCCATTTTGATTTTTGATTTTCCTTTTTCGGCCTTACCAATACAGGGGCCAACGCAACACAAGGTCCTTTAGATTGAGAAGCGGGCATATAGCCTTATGTCCATGGGCCTTTGTGATAAACAAATTTTAATGGTCTAAGCTTGAGTTAAGGCTTTGCAACTTGTTTTTTAGAGTAAACTAAATATGAATCTTGTTTAAGTTTTTTTTTATTTTTTTTCGAATTAAAAATCTTGAAATTAAAAAAAAATCTAAAATGAAGTAAAAAGGTAAGTAAAATCTTGATATCAAGTTATTTTTTATTTTTTTCTTTTATTATTTTACAATTAGAGATACTTTAGAACACTGAAATATATATTTAATGTGTAAGATAAAAATGTAATTATCTTCATTAATCTAAAAATATTATTTGTAGATAGGAGGTATAATTTTCTCATTAGCATGCAGGATATCATCATATCCATAATGAACCACATTTTGTATACTCGGTTAAGTGCAAACTTTCTAAAATGATACAACTTTATTTATAGTGTCAATATTTTCAATTATTTTAATATAATAATTGTTCATGTGTTATTTAAAATGTGCATAATAAAAAAACTATATGAATAAAATTTTTCCTTTAACCATAATAATTGCTATTTTGTAATCTGTGTGACAGAGGGAGTATAATAAAACACGGTCGACCATCGTTCTCATAGCTTTGGGTCCAAGGTCCTGTAGTGGGTTTTAGTAATATTCATTTCAGGTCGAGCCCATGGGTTGATTCGGCCTCTTTTAAGTATTAAGACAAACTACTTTGTACGGTTTGGATTGAAATCGTCATTAGGGCTTTTTCATAATTGGGCCCGTGTCAATACATGTATTGGATTTCAGGACTATCAGTGCCCCCACATGAGTCGGGTTAAATCGACGTTACCAAGTTAAAGCACTTACAATAGAACGAGGGGGTCATTTGTTTTTAACTCATTAAACCCGTGAACCTATAAATTGGAATTTCTCTAAAAAAAAAAAAAAAAAAAATAATGGAATTTCTCTAAAAAAAAAAAAAAAAAACAGTAACGCATCACTCTCTCTCTCTCTGAGAATAAACTATACAAGTAATGGAAGATAATCTATTCGATTGACTGAATTAAATTATTAATTTAAAAAAAAAAAAAAAAAAAAAACAGTAACATCAATTTTAATAAATTTGAGAATAAATATAACAAAGTAAATGGAGTATAAATCTATTCGATGACTGAATTAAATTTATTAATTTATTTAGAAAATCCATGACTCAATTCAACTCACTCCGTAAAATTTTGAAAATAATTGACTTAATTAAATCTTTTATATCTTTGAATTTGCCAGATTAAATTGAATCAAGTCATTTGAATTGGGTCGATTTGTATGCAAATCAATAATTAACTATGAGGTGGAAAAAGATTTAAAACATAAAATTAGATGTAACCATTTTGTATCACCATTTCGTTCTCTTTTAAATTAACAATTATATATATATATATATATATATATATATTGACAACTCACAAGTTTTAGTTATTAAAAGACTTACTTATAATATAGATAAATAAAATAAAAAAATAAAAAAGAAAGATAGTTGGTTTTGAATATTGTTAATAAAGAAAAGGGAACAAAAAATTGGAAGGAATAAACAGAATTAGTGGAATCCGAGTCAATAATCCGGAATCCAACGTGTGGGCATATAAGAAAAAACGAAGGGCATAATTAGTAATGTGACATGACTTAGCTCTATGCCAAGGAATTTTATGGCCTTCTTTTTTTTTTTTTATGGCAAAAGAATAGAATATAAAGAGTGAATCTCTGATCTCTAGCTCTCGTGTCATCTTATCAGCTTCCACTCCTCTGTGGAAGGAGATAAACTTAATTACACCTACCAGTTATAAATTAATGGAGTTTGATGTTCCATCAACTTTTATAAACATTTATTTATTTATTCATTTATTTATTTTTGCATGCCTTATCTACACTACAAAGTCTTTATAAGGAAGAAAAGTTTTCAATTCTTAACAATTTATATATATATATATATAAAAGCTATATTCCTTGATTTAACATAAGATTCTCTCTCTATATGTATTATTATGTTAGTTGTTACTAAAATTTAATAGCTTTTGACCTTTTTTTTCTATGACACTTTTAGAATATCAATGTAGTATTAATTATTTTATTTTAATTTTACTACTATCTAGATATTTTTATTAAAATTTATTTCAATTAAATGAAAATTTATTAAAGAGTAATTTATTTCAATTATTCTTATTTTTCTAGTTTATTGAATTCCAACAACAGAAAAAGAATTTATAATTCAAGATACAACTTTAATTGTTTGAAAAGTTAAAAACTATTTTAAAAGCTCTCAAAAGGGTTTGAAGTTTAAACTTGTATCCTCACCTTGTCTCTCTTTAACCATTTTTCATTTTGTTGGTCATACGCATGAATAGAGCAAATGGAGCCCAGAGATACAGGCCCATTTTCAGTTAAAGACGCAACCTGCCAAGCCCAAATCTAATTATTTATCTTTGTCTGTCAAGTGGATTGGGTTTCTTTAGTGGTAATTTTTTTTTCTCTCTCTTACGTTTTTTTGGTAAATAATCATTTAATCCATTAGGTTTGGTCATAATTAAATCTCTCTTGTTCAATAAATACACTAATTAGTCTCCATAAAAATTACTATATTAAATTACTTAGTTATTTCTTTAACAAAATACCATTTTTGAAAATATAATTTTTTTAATATAATCAGAAGGTGTAATCTCTTCGGGAGAAGAGAAAATCAAAATATTTATACTTTTCCAAAATTGTCCTCTTTTAAAAGATTATTGCTAGAATTTAAAACTATTTATAACGAGGGGTATAAAGGAAAAGTAAATATCTTTTAAATCAAGTGCACAAACATTTTGAAACATCTAAAAATGAAAACATGGATAAATTCCAAATGAGGGAGTATTATTTTTATTATGTTTTAGAAAAAAAAAAAAGTAATATTACTTTTTAATATAATATATTTTTCCTTTTTTGTATTTTTATAATTTTCTTTCCCTCTCTAATGGGATAATATTTGATTATTTCCTTTTTGAGTGGTGACTTGTGTCGTTTCATTTGCCCAAAGGTCGAACATGTCTAACTATTTGTTTGGATTAATTATGTGATGGCTTTATTGTTTTGCTTTTGTATAATTCTATTATTATGCTTCCGGCCAAAAAAGTAATGCTTTCCAAAAATCATAAATTTGTTAAATATTTATGTGCAATTTTATCTATTTAGTGTAATTAATCTACTTTTAAATCCCGTTTAATAGATGTAACGTAATTTAATCAACTGCATTTCCAATGTAAATATATAGTATCTTCCAGAACAGCTTACCAAATAGTAGGGGTGTGCATGGGTCGGGTTGGGACGGGAATTCATAATTTTTAGTCCCATCTCAAAATATCGAGACGTAAAAAATAAAGTCTCAAATGGGACGGAACGGAATGAGAATTCGGATCTATATGATAGGACGGAATGGGTCGAGTCGGAAATCAATCGGGATTTCCCATAGTCTTACTAAATTATTTTCCATCAAAAAAAGATAAAAAAAATTACTATATTCATCAATTACAATCAAACAAAATTCATTTATATAAGTTTGAGTTTTAAAAAAAAATAATTAATTAAATGATTAGTTCAATCATTGATGATCTACTACTAAAGATAGAAGATTTTTAAGTAGTTATTCTCTAGTTAAGAAAAATGTTAAATATAATAAAATAAAACAATGCAAAAATTATATACAATTTAATTTTATATGTATTTTATAAATTTTATGTCGTCATTGTTTTTGTCACTGTTGTCTTTAAGATGATTTAAATTTAATACTACGTAATTTAATCTTGAATATCATTTGAAAAATAAATAATGATAGCATTAAATATAACCAATAATCCAACAATCACATTAATTGAGGTTACTATTTTTTTCTTGTATTGATTAATCTTTCCATTTTTATTTAATAGAAAAAATTTATTAAAAAAAATTTACTCAACATATACTGTGGAATAACAGAGGAAAAATCTATATTGAAAATTATGTTTGTTACTTGATTTATTTTATATCTAAAAAATGCATATCATTTTTTCTTATTATTATTACTTTAGTAGTAATTGGTATCATAAAAAAAAAAATCAAAATAAAAAAGATGAAATGATTTTTAGGGCATAATTTAAAATTCACACAAAAAAGACAACTAGAACTTTAAATAAAAGATGGGACAAGAATTTTCGATTTTCGATCCGGGACGGGATGTGACAGAACTTATATTGGTACAAGTCAATTTTAATCGAAGAACCAGTTCTATCCTATAAATACAGTTTTAATCAAAATCATTAAATTATATTTTGAAATCAACAAAAATATATATAAATGTAAAACACAAAAGATAGTGATCAATTAAGCCAAGCTTTGAAGAAGTAATAAGAAACCATTATACATTTAATGGTTAAAATATGAGTGATATACATAATTTAGGTTGAATTGAAATAGATAATTCAAATAATCCATTTAGGCATAGGTAATGATAAAATTACCAAAAATATTATTGAATGAATGGTTTTCCATTTTTCACGGCAAAATACATAAACCACACCACAAGATTCTTATTATTTGCCTAATTTTGCTATTTTATTGCCAAACTATTGTCAGGCTTTAATTAGAATTTTTAGCTGAAAGTTTGGTATAATATATTTTCTTATTTTCATCATTTTTTTATATATAAAATTATGATTTCAATAATAATTTATTATATATAGTATTAAGTTTATCTTTTTGCACTTTGAGACTAAAGCTTTCTTAAATAAACAAAAATTCATATGTATGCTTTTGCCTCTAATACTTAAACCCTTTAAATATATTGACTAATTGATATAATGTTAGAATTGAATTATTTTAATTATAATTATAAAGAACAAATATTTTAATCTCGATGTAAATAATATATTTTTAATTAAATATATTATTAGAAGAAAACAATTAAGTTTTAATTTTAAATTAGTTGGGATTGAATTTATAAGTAAATTCATAGTAATCTCAAAATGCTGTTCATCTTTTACGACAAGGAGAGCAAAATTAAATTTGAGAAAGAGCAAACATAGCACTTCCAAAACTTATAAAACTCTCACTTGCAACTATCTTGTGCAATTGCTTTTAAAAAAGAAATACTTTCCCTCCCAGTCAATTCTAAAATCTTGAAAGTTTTGCTAGTTAAACTTTATTCAATAGTACATGAATTGTTTTCCAATTTATGAGTTTGAAAATACAAATCCTGAACAAAGTGGAATAGAAATAAAATATTTATATATTCGACCTCAACTAGTTGTTGTTTCGAAAAAATTTATTTACAATTTTTTTTTACTACATGTCTTGCAAACTTAAAAATTTTCATGGAATTTACCATTAATATCTAAAGGGAAAATTAAAGTATGACCCCTATGATTTGCGGAATACAACTAGTTCGTCTTTATTTTTTACAGTGTCAATAATATAGCGTTTGAACTAGCTTTTAGATTAACTTAGCATTTTATAAAAAGTTAAATTATGTAAGGTTCAACTTTTTAACGTTTCATCAACAGTTTCTGAAATAGATAACAGCTACTTGCTACTAAAATAACTCACAGTCTATCAAAACAACTAAATTTATGGAAGAGAACCTTGAAAGAGAAGAATAGCTGGTTTGTCTTCTTCAACTGACAAAAGAAAACAAAGAACCTTTTAATGTCACAATCATTCATATATCGATAGATATATCAAAACAAACAGCAGAGTGAAGAACCACTCAGACATATCAAAAGGGTTTGAAGGATGCATAGCAATTGGCAAATGGAGATACTAAAGTATAAATCTAGCTAAAAAGCCAAACAAGCACAGGAAAAATCAGTCTCTATTATCATTAATGGTGGGTCCTGAGGAAGAAGAAAGAGAAGTTAAAGGTTAGAGATTCAGAGATTGCCATAGAAATAGCAGTTGTCTATGTGGCCATGTCTTCGTGAGGAAGAAATAGATTTATATGTGGCCCAATCACTCTCCTTTACATGTACAACAGCTTTTAACATGACAATCTAGTAATAAAAGTCAAGTCCTTTTCTAAACTTATATGATGAATATTGTATGCAATTATAATTAATTAATTGCAATTGCTAATCCAAATAGAATCATTATAGTTGAATCACCATATTTGTTAAAAAACATTCTTATAAAAAAGTTGATTCGATATCTCTATCTCTCATCGCCTCTATAATAATCTCTAAACTTTATTTTATAACTTATTAGCTCCTTCAATTTTGATATCTCGGTTTTAATATGATATTAGAGCACATGCATTTTTTGTTTTCTCATATATTTCTATAAAGACGCCTATAAAGACGGTGTGATGAACGTTCTATTGGTTCGGTTAATTTCCAATCAGATTTTTAATCGAATTATTTTTTGAAGTAATCTAATGTAATTGAATTGCATATTTTATTCGAATTTAATCAAATTAAATTGGCCAAATTAATTTTTTACATTAACCACATTGAAATAAAGAAATTGTAAACGAACCTAACCAACAGATTTTAAAAAATTTAACTAAATTAATCGTAATATTTATTACTCTATTCTAAGCATTAAAAACGATACCATTTTATGCTTCGATTAATTTGGCTAATATAGTTATAGTCGATTTTAATTGAATCATTAATCGATAATCAAATATGTTTAAATTTATTAATTGAGCAAAAAAAAAAAAAAGATCGGAATTACTGAATTAAATTGGGGAACCATTTGCTCACATCCTGAAAGATGATGTATCCCATATGAACCCTGTAAAGATCCTGAGCAAAATTTTCATCTTAGAATGAACATAGATGTAATGTAGGAAAGTCCCTATCCATAAAATGATAACAAAGTTTTATCTCCAATTTAGCTTTGAGGTTAAATAAACAATCTTAAGATGAATTGAAGTTTTTATTGTTAAACATGAGGAATCATTGTAACAGCCCAGGCCTACCAAGATATTGTCCGCTTTAGGCCCACGAGCCCGCACAGTTTTGTTCCTGGGCCAGCGAAACCACGCCTGATAGCCCAAAACGCGTTTTGGCATCCTAAGACCTGCCACCCTTTATTTGTCCGCTTTTAGCCCACTCACGAGCCCGCACAGTTTTGTTCCTGGGCCAGCGAAACCACGCCTGATAGCCCAAAACGCGTTTTGGCATCCTAAGACCTGCCACCCTTTATGTACATCGCTTCCACTTTGTGCGTAGCCCGATGTGAGATTTGCCTAAGGTGTTTGTGCCCCAAACACGGGATGTCACAAACATCATGTGTATAAACCATTCTTGAGTAGCTGACAATGGATATGGTTAAAAAAAAAGAAAAAAAAAAAAAAAAGATAATTTCTCTTTAGCCTTTGGTAGGGATATTCTCAAACAAAGTGGTATATATATTTGAAATAATTGCCCACAATCTTGAAAAGGGTAACATAGACATTGTTTGCTGGCATCAAAATATTAGTTATAGTAGGCTACTTGCACACTTAACTTGCCTGCCACTGTCATCTAAAACTATTGCTAGGTGAAAAAGATAGAGGAGAGGGAATAAGGCAGGATTAAAAAAAAAAAAAAAAAAAAAAAAAGGCGGATTAAAAAAAAAAAAAAAAAAAAAAAGAAGCAATTATCGCCACAGAAAATCTCACAAACTCTAGATTTTTTCAATAACGCAAGAAGAAATGGCAATTGGAATATAATACCTCTTTCTATTCTAGAATAATTATTTAAATAAAAAAAAAAAAAAAAAAAAAAAGAGCAATTATGCCACAGAAAATCTCACAACTTCTAGATTTTCAATAAAGCAAAAGAATGGAATTGGAATATAATACCTCTTTCTTTTAAGAAAATTTTTAATAAATAAAATAAAGATGGAATATAAAATAAAAAGAAAAAAAAAAAAACCTAACATTATATTCCACTATCTATAAATAACTTCCCTATACAACTAAAAGGTTTCAAAAACATTAGTAGCATTCTCCACTTGTTAAAACCAAGAAAAAAATAAAAACAGAAACTTTCTCTGTTTCCCCTGCCTTGCTCTGTTTCTCACTTGTCCCTCTGTTTTCGTTCTCTCTGTTTCTATATGCTCTCAGGCAGCAAAGTATCTGCAACAGTCATGGTAGTCTCTAACTTTTCTCAATACAGAGAAATGGCAGCTACCAAGGCTTTTCTTGTTTTTGAATCCTCTTTTGAGTAAGAATCCACAATTCTGAAATTCTCTTTACCATCTCACTTTCCATTTAATTAGTTATTGATTCACATTTCCAAATGGATTCATTCAACTGCAGCAACATCAAACTCAAGAAAGCAAACGCACTTAAGAAGCATCGACAGCTCCAAAAGATAGCCAACTTCTTTAGGTTCATAGAAGTATGTATTGTGCTTGCTTTGATTTCAAGGTTTTCGATTCGACTCCCAGTTGCTGTCAAGAACTCTAGTGAATACTTCAAGGACTTAACTGTCATCCTTGTAAGCCCTCGCTTCGTGTTTGTCCTTGGAAATGTCATAGTCATCACTCTTTTTGCAAAATCAGGCCAGTTTTCAAGTCAAGATTCTACTGGTAAGAATTCAAGAACTGATATTTACGAAGAATTTCTTCAAAAAAGTGAGAGAAGTCATGGGATGCACCTATATGAACCTCAAAACAAAGCAAAACAGAGCATAAACAGAGGAAAACAGGGCGCTTGTGTTCAGCACACAGTAACTGGTGAAGAAACTCGTGCTGCTTTGGAAATCAAGAATTATCAGAGAAGCCAATCGGAGAAATTATTAATAAAAGCTAATCCAAATAAGTCTTGCAGGGAATTGAGGCGGTCCGCAACAGAGAAATTCAAGGAAAATGTTGAGTCTAGCGAGGGATGGGTAAAAATTTCATATCCTGAAGATAGTATGAGCAATGAAGAATTTAGATGCACAGTGGAGGCTTTTATTGCTAGGCAAAAGAGGTTTAGAAGAGATGAGGAAACTTATGTTTTAGAGTAATTTGTTTCATAAATATAAGCAAATTCAAGTCTTTCTTCCTTTTCTTTTCTTTTTTTTTTTTTTACACTTCTATAGTGTTAATAGCCATATGAAGTACATGTTTGTACATTGCTAAATCATAAATGCAATGTAAATTTTCCTTTTTGAAGTTCATTTCTGTTCATTAAACCCATGTGTTTGAAGATTTTCTTTTTTTGTTTTTCCATGATACTGACTCTGCTAAAGACAAGTTGATGGCATAAAAAATTTTTCAAGAGAATAGATTTCTTGAAGATTGGATGTGGATTTTGTACATAAAGGCATTTTTCTAAATGGGTTATTATGTTATTGACAGAAGGTAGAGAGATATGGCATGTGAGTAGAATTGAATTCTAAATTCTATCTCTGCAAAATCTCGTATGCTTTGATTCTAAAATTCCTAATATTAACAATAGAAAAATATGCAATAATCTTAGAATCGAATAGTTACCTCATAATATAAAATAAAATAAATTTCATTTGATAAGCTGTAATGTAATATAATATCACATAATTAAATGTATTGATATAAAATGTGATGTAGGATCTTTTCGGCAAAATTAATCGTCTGAATAGCTTTTCATGAAACAATAAAAGTTCATCAGTTAACTGTTCAGAAAATACTATCATAATTCCGAATAACTTTTTAAATAATTTTTATTATGTTAACTTAAAAAGTTATTCCCAAATACAGCCATAATTTTGACCGGTGAGGCGTTCCATGAACAACAGTGACCAATTTAGGATAGCTTATTCTTGTCCTTTGAAATTTTATCCTAATGGGATAAATTCTGTTGTGAGTACAAAATATGAGCTGTGATTCACTTAACAATCTGACGCTCTCCTTACTTGCAACATTCCTTGCAGCTTTTTATGACCTATGGAATTTTATTTTTCTAAATAAGTAAATATTAATTTGTAAATGAATTTGCAAAAAAAAAAAAAAAAAAAAAAAAAATTTTTAAATCCTAATGGGATAAAATTCTCTGTTGTGAGTACAAATATGAGCTGTGATTTCACTTAACAATTCTGACGCTCCTCCCTTACTTGCAAACATTCCTCTTGCAGCTTTTTATTTAATGACCTATGGAAATTTTAGTATTTTTCTAAATAAGTAAATATTAATTGTAAATTGAATTTGCAAAAAAAAAAAAAAAAAAGAAAGTGAAAATTCTCGTCCCAAAAACGTGCAATATTTCAGTATAGGATATCATAAGACCGTGGGTACTTGTCCCTTAAACAAAATGAAAATAAATTAAATAGACAGCATCTTTAATTATAAAAGGAATAAAAAATAACTCTTGAAACCTGAGAAATCCGTCGCTAAAAAAAAAAAAAAAAAAAAAAAGAAAGTGAAAATTCTCGTCCAAACGTGCATATTTCAGTATAGATATTCATAGACCGTAGGTATCTTGTCTTAACCAAATGAAAATAAATTAATAGACAGCAATCTTTAATTAAAAGGAATAAAATAACTCTTGAACTGAACCGTCTCTAATCAAAACTCCAGCAAAAGCATGGCTATTTTTTATTAAGCCATCAGTATTGAAAGTTAATGCAAAATTTTATATATTAATTACTTAAGTTTTGATTGCAACAACTTTTAAGGTAGCGTTAAATATTTTGATTATGATCAAATTTTGAGAGATTATTTCATTAAACGTTCTCCTCCTTAATACTCTCATGTCCTAACATATAAGTCATTTAAGATTTTTGTATAAATATTAAGGAAGTAATTAATTCTCCTACGTTATAACAAACCCAAGGGTAATTTAACCAAATTATCCTTTATCTCAACCAATAGTTACTTGTAAAAATATTTATTGTATCAAGTGGTAATATAGGAAAGACATCGTTTACTATCTCTTAAAATACTCAAAACGACTTATATTTTGGATTACGATAATTACCCAAAAACGACTTATATTTTGGGACAGAAGGAATATCCAACAATTAAATTGAACATGTGAAAATTATTTTACATTTAATATTTAATTAAACAACTATTATTTATGTACAATTATACTTTAAACCATTATATAAATATCTAACCATTAATAGTCAACTGTTAATATAACAACTGACAGCTGTTATAATAGCTATTACATCGCTTAATATTGCTAAACTAGACTTTAGAATGTACGGAGAAAAAAGTTGTCTCAAAATTAGGATTATTAACAATGTAATTGGTTATAGTTATATAAAAAAAGAGGATTTTAATTTAAAATTCAGGCTTGTAATTTTAAGTAATGCATGTAATGGATGAAAAATAACTTTAATAATTTTAGTATATAAAAATTATTATTTTATGAAAAATTTATTCAAATTAAATAATTTCACATCAAAGCAATGAACAATGGAACCCATAACCTTCTTTTATTATTTTATATAATTAATTTATGCTTTATTGCCATTCGACCAAAAGATAAAAGAGCTATTAATTAGTTTGGTATTATTTATCATACATTATATCATAATTTAAATATTATAAGGTACTATTGCTTTTATTAACAAAAAAAACAATTACTAACAGATTTGCCAAGCTATCTGTTGGCTTGAAAATGTTGTTCTACCCATTAACTTTAAATCTTACCTTTATGCTTCTTCCAAATATAAATAAATGATTGAACTTCTATTTATTTATGGTAATGAGTTAGCCTAAATTCTCAATTGGGCTTGAGCTTGGGAAAAGGGTTTTGTCCCTTAGCCCAGCCTGGCTAAAACCAGCGTCAGTCAACTCCTAAGAGGGTTAGCCTTGAGAATGCAATTTTTAAGGTAGGGGTTAAATCTTGGCGACTTGGCCTACCCAAGTAATAGAATAATGTTATTTTAAAATATATTTCATTATACGAATCAAATTCTCTCTCACTTTTTCTCTAAACCTAAATCCTCTCTTCTCTTCTTTGAACGGCGGCTACCGATGAGTTCTCACTGGCAGCCACCCTTTTCCTTTGTTTGTTTGCAAATAATCCGTATATCTGTCAATAGATTTGAGTTATTGTCGCTTATATAATGAAATTTATTATCGTTCATATATTGAAATATTATCCTCAAATCTAGTTTTGAGTTATTGTTATTACCATTATGGTGATTGTATCTGGCATCTTTTATTATTTGGATTGTTATACAAAAAGAAGTGCAGATCTCCTCTCCAATAGAAGGAAGAAATTTGAAGGTAATCAGGTCGGACTTGTAGAAAGACTGTGGAGTCGAACAGTGGCCATAAATAGCCACCAAGTGGAGCAAATGATCATTTATAGCACAAATATTATACTTTGTCAACTCGATCATATACTCAAGATTGTGTTATTTTATTCTTTATATAAGTGGTTTATTATTATGCTTCCTATACAAAAATATAGAAATATATTGATTTGTATCTCATATCTATATACAATTTCCAATTAATGAAATTCTAATTTAATTTTTTTCAAAAAAGAAAATTATACGAATCAATGTTATGAAATGGACGTTGAAATGGATATATTACAATGTTACAAAATGAATGTTGAAATGGATGTGTGGTCACGTAAAGTGATATCATGAAATAAAAAAACACAAATAGCAGAAGGTGGAAATAAAATGAGAGAAGACGTCTGAGATGATATAATTATCTATTATGTAGATTTCTACATAGCCTATTTTTCAAATTGATACTTAAGTAGTAGAGGGTGTTAAAAAAAAAAAAGGGTCAACCTGAAACTGTTTGAAGGGAAGTTAAAATTACGATCTTTAAGTATTACTGAGGATGTAGCTATGAACAGAATAGAATTAAGTATTACTGAGGATGTAGCTATGAACAGAATAGAATTAAGGTAAAAGATTCATATAGCAGACCCTAATTAGTTATTGATGCTTATTTTGTCTTTTATCCTATTTATTAATATATCAAATTATTTTAAAATTTCTTGTTAAATTTTTTTTTATAAAACTATTTCAAAAACATTAATTAAAAATTTTGAATTCCTTAGTAAGCTTTGTTTATCAAATGTGTATTTTTCAATTAAATTGCTATTAAATTAAATCTATAAATTCTCAGTTCGTAATCATCTTATTTCACAAGGCATATACTCAATTATTGACTATTAAACTAATTATATACCTGCGTGATGTGTAGACCATATAATTTTATATTTTTTTTAAATTAAATTGAATGTAATTTTCAAGAAAATCATTGTAATTTATATTTTTTTTGCTTTAGTTTAAATAATTTATTTATTTATTTTTAATTAAAAAATAAAAATTATAATTATAATTTTTTTTAAAAAAATTCTCAAGTAATAAACTGAAATATTAATTAGCAAAATAATTTATTTATTTAAGGGTTTTTTAAGTAATAAAATAAAATTATTATAATTTATAGAGATTTGTTTTAATAAAAATTTCCTCAAGTCATAAAACTGAGGGATATTAATTAGCGACAATTACGCTCCAATTGTAAATAAATGTTAATTATACATGTCAACTCGAATATAGGTTAATTAAATTTTTTTTTTTCTGTAAGAATTCTCAATATATTTTAATATTGAGATGAGTAGTACTTCAGAATATTTAATGTTAATAATTCATAAATCTTTTCAGTGCCAATTGAAATTAATAATTTTTAGGTTTCTATCTTGTTAATTTCTTAGTAAACTTATATTTATTTACATTTTCTAGTTTGTTTATTTGACTCTGTCACTCCTATTATAGGAGCACCCCGATTGAAGTTTTTTTCTGATAGAATATGGATTAACCTGAGGTTTATTATGAAAGAAAAATCATTAATATTGGTTTATTATAACCCCATTAGTTTTTTTGATAGATAAACCTATTTAATAAAAAAATCAATATTTTTTAGATGTAAAAAATATTAATTATAATGAAATCACCCATTAAATTTATTAATTTGTAACTCCATTATTTCATAAAAAATTAATTTTTATTACATGTAAAAAATATTAATTAAATGAAAAAATAAAATATCGTATCATCAGTTTCATATTTTAATATTTTGCCACATAAGCATTTAAGCTTTAAAAATTATATATTTGTATAGATAGATATTAATATCATATAAATTAATTTATGTCAATATTTTTTTTTGAAATGTAGTAATATTGCTAAATTCCTAAAGTATTAATATTACTAATTAAACTGTCAATAATATCATTAAAGAGGAATCTCATGAAATCATATAGCTTGAGTTTTTGCTCGTACGTCCTAAGAGTTACCGATGGAAAATTTTCATGACTTCCTAGCTCATATACATGTTGATTTACCATTTTTATCTTATAATTTAATTATTTCTTTTATAATAATAATAATGTTTTTTTTTTACTCACAATTTGTTTAGGACTAGTTTAATAATCAATTTTTTGTCGACCTGCATTATTAAATTAACTTGTTAATTGAAAACTGTATAGATAGTCTTTTTCCGCATTCTTGTAAAACAAAAACCCACCACTAATAATGCTTCCCAAACCACCAATGGTTCGTAACAAGACGAAGTTCATAATCCCCGCCGCTGCCGGAGCGGTGATGCTCCTCCGGTCTAATATGGACTATCTACCCAAAGAGCTAAAACATTATATCTATAAAGAACTCAAATCATCAGTCATGAAATCTTTGTCTTATTGTTCATCAGAATTAACCCTAGTTAATGAAGAATATGATAATTTTAACCTAAACCAACTCTAAAAAGTAGCAAAGCTTTATCTTCAACCTATAATCTGTCAACACGAAAGGAAATTAGAGGAAAATGTGGGATCAAATTCCCCATCATTTTCCAATCAGTGCACATAATTAGGGAATGACTATAGGAGGAAAATAATCATCTTTTATTTCTTACCTGGTATAAACATGTACCTTAGCTATATTAACAGTGTAAAGCAACAGAATAATCAATCAATCAATACGATTCATTTAAAATATGCCTCAAATTATACAATTTAACATGATATCAGAGTAGGTTCAGTGATCCTAGGATCAAATAATTTCAATTGCTCATCATTTACCAACTTACTGACAGAAATCCAGTCACCATGTCTGACGACGGCAACTCCTCATCAGCCACTAGTGTACCGACCCAGAAGACTCCGGCCACCATGTCCAAAGACGGCAACTTGGAGAAACAGTCTGGCATCAGCAATGATGACCTGACAATTCAATTAGCAAATCTTATCAGAAATGGCCTCAATAACCAAAACTAGAAACAAACCCTGTCAGATAATTTAATCATCAGTGTTAAATTGAATAGCCAGAATTATGCATTATGGGCACGCATGATTAAGGTTGTAATTGGAGGGAAGTCCAAGGCCTTGTTAAGCCATCTCACTGGAATTCCAGCGCCACCACAGATCGGTGAAGAGAAATACGAAAAATGGGAACAAGATGATCTTATTGTGTTCTCATGGCTAATCCAGAATATTGAACCCCAATTAGCAAGCAATCTGACTGAGTTTCCCACAGCAAGATCACTATGGAATGCCCTTGTTACAACATACAGCAGTGGCAGGGACAAGTTACAGACCTTTGATCTTCATTCAAAAGCAAACGGAATGAAGCAAAATGGAGCTCCTTTAGAAGATTTCTGGATGCAAGGAGTATGGGGCGAGATCGACCGGCAGGAACTAAACTTAATGACGTCAGAAGTAGATATCGCCACCTATAAGATAATACGTTAAGAACAAAAATTGTTCCAGTTCCTGAATGCAATGGATCATGAATATAATCAAATAAAAAGAGAAATTTTAAAACAGGATCCGTTACCCTCACCGAAAGCTGCCTACGCCACTGTTCGGAAAGAGGCGGCCCGTCTCAATATTTGAGGACCAGCCTCTGGCGTTTCATCACAATAGGGCATAGGAAGCGGCTTAGTCACAACAGGGACTGAAGCCATGGGAATGGCGGTATAGGGACCGCGACGGTCAGGCTCCATCGGCAAGCCAGGCGATTCATCATTCCGCTCCGACAAGGCGAAACTCAAGTGTACCCAATGTGGGATGCGCAAACACACAAAAGAAAATTACTTTCGGATTGTGGTATATCCCGATTGGTGGAATGATGGACACAAAAGGGACGGCCAAGCCACAGGAGGAAGAGTCACCATCGCCGTGACCAACCATGAGGCTACCAGCAGCGGCGATGGTGGCCAAGGAAGCGTCGGAGAAGGAGGCAGCGTGGGAAAGGCTATGGCGGCTAGGGTTGAAGAAAGTGGTAATATGGGTTATAAGGATAAAGGAGTTGGAAATTTTCTCCTACGTCCTTCTAATTTGGCCCATTTAATTTCTACCTTAGAATTATTACAAATTGACCCAAAATCTTTGCCTATTGCAAATATGGTTTGGAATTTTGATAAAAGTAAGAATGCATCATGGATTTTTGATTGTGCAGCCACCAACACCATGACATTCGATGCCAACGATATTAAAAAACAGTCCAAACCCTCAAAGACACATGTCGGAGCAGCCAATGGGGAAATAGTTCCTGTAGAGAGGGCCGGGTCTATTGACATATCACCCACACTAAAACTATCAAACTGTCTTTATGTCCCTTCACTTTCACATAAACTGTTGTCTATTAGTCATGTAACAAAAGAACTTAATTGTACCATGCTAATGACACCTACTTATTTTCGATCTACGTCGCTCTAATTTGGCCCATTTCAAGTTTCTAACACATTAGAATTATTAAACAAAATTGAATTTCCCCAAAATCTCTTGCCTATTGCAAATATGGTTTCGGAATTTTTGATAAAAGTAAAGTTAAGCATCATGGGGATCTCTTGATTGTGCGCATCGGCCAACCGACAACCAAATGACATTCGAGTGCCCAACGATATTAAAAACAAGTCGCAAACCTCCAAAAGACCACATGGCTAAGCACAGCCAAATGGGGAAATTTAGTTCCTGTAGAGAGAGAGCCGGTTCTTTGACATATTCACCGATTAACACGACATAAAAACTATCAAACCCGATCTTATGTCCACCTTCACTTCAACATAAACGTTCGGTCTCATTAAGTCATCGCTCACACAAACAGAACTTAATATGTACCATGCTAATGACAGGCAATTCAACTTTTTGTATATCTGAGTTAAGGACACATCAGGACAGGAAACGATTATTTGGATACGTTGGCAACTTGAGTTACACCCAAGGGCTGTACTTTCAACAACCGTGGAAATGAAGTTTGCCCAACATGGTACACTAATGATCGCTAGCACAGGTGGACTGCATTAAATTGTCCGGCCAAGCTCTGCTTTGGCAACCGGAAGGATTAGGACAGTCCATCCACCGGGTTATTTACATCTTTTAATTTCGGGCTAAACTTTCTTTAGAATCCAAAAATAAAAGTTTTTGCGCATTGAGGTGAGACTTGTGATTGTTGGTAGAAAAGCCATAGACAAACTTTCAGGCCAAATAAAATACTAGGGTAGATTTAACCTGGTTCTATACACTCATTAGTCCATTTCTGAGTGTTGTGCGCTGTTCCAGCACCTGTCACTCGTTGCGAGGGAAAACGATTTGTCACGTTATTTTTTTTATATTTGGGTGATAAAGTAGCTCGCATGACATGGGTTATGGATTGTTTTCTGAACAAACAGAAGTACAGCAGGTTGTTTGATAAATTTAAAATGCATTGTTTTTATATTATGATCAGACCAAACCTTCAATTGACCTAAGATAATTCAAAATTTTTAGATCCTGACAAATGTTGGGAGCGCGCGAATTTGGCTCGACTACAGGCACCATGTAAATAAATTTTCCCAACAAAAGGGTTAGTCCATCAAAACCCTTGACTTGTGCCTCATACTCTCCTTGAACAAAATGGCTGTTGTTGGAACTCGGAGAAAAAATCGGGAATTCTCCTTAAAGTGAGGCTCGCAGCTTCCATGTCCTTATTGAGGTCCTCGGTCCCTAAAACCCTTTTGCGCCTGAAGAGCTATAGCCTAACTGCCACGGCTAATCTTTTTAAATAGACTGCACGCAACCGGCAAAGAAATCCTTGACTTTTCAAACTTTCATCAAACGCTTTGGCCCAATTTAACCAAAGGATTCCTTTCTGACTTTAACGGCCTTCACATTTCCCACGCAATTTTTGGTTGGTTTCTGTCTTTTTAGTTTTTGGTTGATCTGTCTTTTGTTCACAATTCCAAAAAATGAACGATCCTAAATTTGAACCAGCATGTGCTCGAAAATGTTTGTATTTGTTTGGGATACGGGGTTAATCAAAAGGGTACCGGATGGCTATAATTGTGAACATCTCGAACACCGGCAATTAAGCGATCCTAGGGATGGCAGGCTAGGCTAGGAGAAAGTAGACGAAATGCACGGGACAGCTGACAGAGAATGAATCGGAATCATATATTGCGGAAAAAAGGGGGAAACTGAATGCATATAAGAAGGCGCCTTGTTGGTGTGTAATGGATCTGGAGAGTTTTTGAAAGAATCTCCAGGGTATTATTTATTGACCGTAGCTCGCTTAAACAGAAATCCTAGAGGGTGACCTCCCTGGGCAAGTCTCTCTGAGAGCATTTACACTGCGGGATAAAACTAGTGAGGGCGGGTGTATGTGTTAGGCCCGGCCGATTAGGAGCACCCGGGGCATCAACCCGAGATGGCGCAAAGCGGTTTCAATAACAATTCCTGCTCGAAGGCATTAGAGAGTCGGGGCGGGTGACAGTTGGTAATCAGAGCCGAACCCCCTCCGAAGTAAGAGTGTAATTGGTTTTCGAGGACGAAAAAAGGACGCGGCAAGCTGCTGGGCCTAGTGACATCCTGCAACCCCGAGCATAAGCCGATCTTCAGGATGGCAGGTTTAAGCTACGGGTAGTGGGAAATGCGGGGCCAAGAAATGAATCGGAAATCAATCATCGAAATAAAAGGGAAAACTAATCATTAGAAGGGCGAGCGCTTTTATTGGTGCGAATGACTGAGGAGAGTTGGAAGAACTCCAGGGTTTAAGCGTGGCTTCGCTTAAAACGAAAATCCGTAAGGTAGGATGGGTGACCTCCTGGGAAGTTTCCCATTTCACCTGCGGGACAAAACCGTGAGGGCGGGTGTATGTGTTGGCCGGATTAGGCTGGGGCACAATCCCGTGGCCAAAGCAGACAATTCCTCTGGTGATTAGAGTCGGGGCGTGACAATAATCCTAGAACCAACCGTATGTTCACCACAATGAATTGTGATTTCCTTAAAATCGAATATTTTTATACCACCCAACTCAGTGTCAGGGGGAGAAGGAATATATGGACACACTGAGCTGGCTTCCAGAACCAGTGGCCTCACAGGTGGATTTGGATCCTCAGGAAGAGAACCCACAAGTTACAGAATAGGAAGGAAACAGAGAACAGGAAAGAAAACAGAATAGGAAGGAAACAGAGAACAGGAAAGAAATAATATTGTTGGGTCAACTTCAGATACGTCCATACAGTCTACGGAGCCTAATGTCTCAGAAAATACTATTCCTAACCTGGTGTCCGAGGTAAGAGAACCTGAAACCCCCAAGTCTCCTGTTGTTTCTGCTAATTACAGTGACTGTGAGACTGTCGCAGAACAGGAAGAACGATATGTATTACCACCCAGAAGCAATAGGGGAGTTCCACCTAACAGATACTCTCTACAAAAAGAATCTCGTAGGTCTAGATACCCAGGAGCAAACATAGCCAGGGGGAGTTTATCTAGAGAAGCAAAGGCATTTATCTCAGCTCTATGTGAAGAAAAGGTTCCGACCACAGTAGAAGATGCCTTGACATTAGAAAAATGGACCAATGCAATGAAAGAAGAAATGAATGCTTTAATCCAGAACCACACATGGGAGAAATGTGCCTTACACCACACATGGGAGAAATGTGCCTTACCGACAGGAAAGAAACCAGTTGGGTGTCGCTGGGTCTTCACAATAAAGCATAAGCCAGATGGTTCCATTGAAAGGTACAAGGCGCGGTTAGTGGCAAAAGGATATACCCAGACTTATGGCATTGATTACTCAAAGACTTTTTCACCAGTAGCAAAAATTGACACTATTAGGGTATTGTTCTCGATAGTAGCAAACAAGAGATGGCCACTTCATCAGTTTGATGTGAAAAATGCTTTTCTGCATGGGGACCTGAAAGAAGAGGTTTATATGGAAGCTCCACTAGGATTCACAGAGGAATTCCAAAAAGGGGAGGTGTGTTGGTTAAAAAAATCGCTCTATGGACTGAAGCAGTCACCTAGAGCCTGGTTTGGTAGATTTACACGAGCAATGAAGGGATATGGGTTCAAACAGAGCAATTCCGACCACACTTTGTTCCCAAAGCGGAGAGGTAAACTTGTAACCTGCTTGATCATTTATGTTGACGACATGATCATTAACTGATCATTACAGGCCAGATTGAATATGGAGAATGAACCACCCAGGCTATGAGGGAAAACCTGTTCACGAAGTTTTGATAAATGAAAGCCTGGGAAGACTGAAGTATTTTCTTTGGAATTGAGGTTTGAGATCAAAATTTTTATATGTCAGAAGAAATACATTCTAAATCTGTTGGCAGAAACGAGAATGATCGATTGTAAACCGGCTGACACACCAATGGTGGTAAATCATGGGCTGAAATGGTGGTAAATCATGGGCTGAAGATAGTAAAAGGAGCAGAACCAGCAGATAAGGAGAAGTATCAAAGGTTGGTTGGAAAATTGATATATCTCTCACATACTCGTCCAGATATAGCTTATGCAGTCGGAGTAGTAAGCCAGTTCATGCATCAACCTCAGACAGACCATATGGATGCTGTATGGAGGATTATAAGGTATCTAAAAGGGACATCTGGGCATGGTGTTCTGTTCAAAGTGCATGGACACCTAGAAATACAGGGATATACTAACGCTGATTGGGCAGGCAATCCAATGGATCGGAGGTCCACATCAGGATATTTTACTTTTGTGGGAGGTAACTTAGTCACATGGAGGAGCAAAAAATAAAAAGTTGTAGCTCTGTCCAGTGCAGACGCTGAATTTCGAGGAGTAGCACGAGGTTTGAATTAAATATTGTGGTTGCGAAAATTGTTAACTGAAATTGGATTCCCACCATCTGAGGCTTGCAAGATAATGTGTGATAACCAGGCAGCGATCGGTATTTCAGAAAATTCGGTACAACATGATCAGACAAAACACGTGGAAGTTGACAGGCACTTCAGAAAAGAGAAGCTAGACGCAGGTAGTGTAGAGCTAACCTTCGTACGCTCTGAAGATCAACTGGCAAATATATTAACAAAGGCAGTGAACGGAAGAATCTTTGGTGAAGTTTTGGGCAAGTTGAGCATTGGCAATCCCACTACTCAACTTGAGGGGCAAGTTGAGCATTGGCAATGCCACTACTCAACTATGAGCGGGGGAGTGTTTAGCAAAGAAAGGGAACTTAGAGGAAAATGTGGGGATCTAAATTTCCCATCATTTCCAATCAGTGCACGATAATTAGGACGAATGAACTATGGCAGGAAAATAATCTCTTTTAATTTCTTACCTTGTATAAACCATGTACCCTAGTATCATTAACAGTGTAAAAGGCAACAGAATAACTCACTCAATCCAAATATTGTATAAACATGTACCCTAGCTATATTAACAGTGTAAAGCAACAGAATAATCAATCAATCAATACGATTCATTCAAAATATGCCTCAAATTATACAATTTAACATAATCCCTCCGCTTTACAAAGACCTAAAATCTCAATGCCTGAAAAGGAAAGTAAAGTTTCAGTTTCTTTAGAGGAAAATCAAGAAATCATTGATATACTTAATGGGGTTAGCTTAAAATGGAAATATAATGTAAAGAAAAAGAATGTAAATATTACAAGCGACAAAATGAATCAATCTTCATCGAGGGAAAACAAGTTCTTTGAATTGACTTTCAATAAAAAGCACAGGGACATGGTTCTCGATAGTTACATAAACCATATTATGGAAAAATCGAAAGAAATATCGAGAAATAATGAAAAGAAGAAGAAGAAAGTGAAACTCTTTACGTTAAATCAAGAAAGGCTATTGACATTAGGGTTAGGAAGGGCAGGAAACATATGGCGATCGATAAATCTGGATCATCCATCAACGTTTGATACATTAGCTATGGAAACAGATTTGAAGAAGATGATAATGGAAGATCCACTTTTTATAGAGATTGAGGAGTTGATAGAGGAAACAGAAGTTACTCCTGCAGAAGTAGGAGAGCAGTTGAAGAAAAGTGAGGAACCTGAGATTGCTCTGAGAGGTCTTATTGACTTCCTAGAGAAGAAGAAGAGAGAAAATTATGAGAGAAAGAAGAAAGAAAGTGAGAAAAGCACAACTAATAATCTTGCAGTACTAAAAGCATTGAACAATAAAGAGCAACAGGAGCTAAATGCTCCCAAAGCAAAGACGTTATCCTTATCATTGATGGGTGTTGCTTCATAGTTGGTAACAGTGTGACATTTGTAATACAAAAACGAGCTAGTTTGGAGAGTCAAGTTCTGATTTGTAACAACCATGTTGCACGGAAACCGAAACGGAAACGTGGAAGCGGGGAAATGTGGAAACAGATATGGAAAACGATATTTTTTAAAAAAATATAAAAAACAAAAACATGGAGAAACGCGTAAATATAAAAAATATAGGATATATTTATAAATATAAAAATATAAATTATTGTAGACCACTCAATATATTCAACAAGTTAAAGTTCAATCAATATTTAATCATATCCAACAAAATTACAAGTTTCATACTCATAAAAATACATGTTTTATAAATTTGTATTCATTTATGCATTTATTTTAATTAGAGAAATGAGTTTTTGAAAGTTTTCAATTTACAGAAATGTATTTAAAGAGGAGAAACGTGTTTCCAAATTACTCAATTTATGGAAATAGTTCCGAAATGTTTCCAAGGAGTTTCTAAAGCCTAATGTTTTCGAAATATGGAAATAGCAGCAAAAGGAAGTTTCTGTGCAATATAGTGTAACACTAATAAATATGAATTTACTGACCAACTTTTTTCAAACATTTTTGTTTTCTATTACAAAACTTACTTTCTATTGTCGATATGGATTTAGATGCAATATATATATTTTTCTTTAACCCAAATAATTTGTTGTTCCTTCTGATTTGGGTTAAGTTTAACCAAAATTACTAAGAAAATTTGATTATTAATTTTAGATATAGAGATATTTTGGGATTGAAGGGATTTAAACTTCAAATTAAATATTAAAAATATATAAATATTTAGAAGTTCTGTTAATTTGAGTGAAATCAAATAAAGTAATTAAAAGATATTGTATCCCAACGGCATGCACTTTTAGAGGCCTAAGCACAATAGAATTCTAAGTAAATTTGATCAACTATGGTTTGATTGGTTACAATTACGAAACCAAAAGATTTAGAAAACTGTTTCCCCTCCAACACTTTCTTTGTTATATCTCAATCAATCGTCATCATCATCACCGTTTTCGTAAACACACAGAATCTACCCAAGCACCACCATGTCTCCCACAATCACCAAAAAAATGCCTTCCACCAAGACAATAATCTCTGCTGCAGCCTCTGCAGCCGCCACCGCCATGCTCCTTCGCTCGGTCGCCAGAGACTATGTCCCAACCGAGCTCAGACACTACATCTACTACAAACTAGAAACGTTCTTCAGTTCTTTCTCATCAGAACTAACCTTAGTCATTGAAGAGTATGATAACCTTAACTCCAACGATCTTTTTAAAGCAGCAGAACTCTATCTTGAACCTATAATCCCTCCCGATACAAAAAGACTGAAAATTTCAATGCCCAAGAAAGAAGGCAAAGTTTCCATTTCCTTGGAGAAAAATCAAGAAGTCATAGATATCTTTAATGGAGTTACATTCAAATGGAAGTTAATATCAAAAGAAGTTGGCCCAAAGTATATTCCACGCCAAGATCACTATAACAACGCAACTTTTGTAACTCATCACAAATTCTTTGAATTAAGTTTCCACAAGAAATTCAAGAAAATGGCTCTTGAAAACTATTTAAAGCACATCGTAGAGAAATCTAAAGAAATGAAAGAGAAGAAGAAGACATTGAAGCTTTTCACATTATTGCAAGATAGGGTTTTAGGAAGAGACGGATGGCACTCTGTGAATCTTGACCATCCTGCAACCTTTGATACATTAGCTATGGATTTAGATGTGAAGAAGACAATAATGGGGGATCTTGAAAGGTTTGTAAAAAGAAAAGAGTATTACAAGAGAGTGGGAAAAGCTTGGAAACGTGGGTATTTGTTGTTTGGGCCTCCAGGAACCGGAAAATCAAGTTTCATTGCTGCTATGGCCAATTATCTTAAGTTTGATATATATGATTTGGAGTTAAGTGAGCTTAGAAACAATTCTGAACTAAGGAAGCTGTTGATTTCTACTGAGAATAAATCGATCCTTGTTGTGGAAGATATTGATTGTTCTATTGAGCTCCAAAATAGGATTGCAGAATCTAGGGCTCATACTGCCAGACTTCAAAATGGTTATATTAATCCAGGAAATCAGGTAATTTATTTTCTTATCTTTTATTTTTATGGTTTGTGTTATAGTCATGAGTGTACGAAAATCCCATTTTTAGACTAGCTCTGGTAATGCATTTTTTGGCAATTTGAGGTTTAATGTCCAAGAATGTTTCTATCATCATTAAAGATCTTAACATTTAATTATGAACTGGTTTGTTAATTCTTGAGTAAGAAAATCAATATACATTTTTGTCACTCTAATGTTTAGTATATAATGCTTGCTTAGTCTTTACACCTGAAAGCTGGAACTAAATGCAATTTATTGTTTTAATGGTTTTGTTATTTCTTTATCAGAAGAGATGAAATATAGACATGACATAGTAACAGCTCCATGGCTTTGAAGGCTAGTTTTCATAATTGAACCTTAAAAATTATGCTTTTGCATCAGTTTCAGGTGACACTATCAGGATTACTCAACTTCATAGATGGATTATGGTCAAGCTGTGGAGATGAAAGGATAATAATTTTCACTACCAATCATAAAGAAAAGCTTGATCCTGCTCTGTTACGCTCAGGTCGAATGGATGTGCATCTTCACATGTCCTATTGCACTCCATGTGGATTCAAAATGCTTGCCTCCAATTACCTGGGGATTACAGATGCAGAGCACCCACTTTTCACGGACGTTGAAGAACTGATCTAAAAGAAAAGCTTGATCCTGCTCTGTTACGCTCAGGTCGAATGGATGTGCATCTTCACATGTCCTATTGCACTCCATGTGGATTCAAAATGCTTGCCTCCAATTACCTGGGGATTACAGATGCAGAGCACCCACTTTTCACGGACGTTGAAGAACTGATAGAGATGACAAAGGTAACTCCTGCAGAAATAGGTGAGCAGCTCATGAAAAGCGACGAACCTGAGATTGCTTTAAGAGGCCTTATCGAGTTCCTAGAGCACAAGATCGAGGATGATGAAAGGAAAAAGAGAGAAGAATTATCAGTAGCAGCAGAAGCAGAAGGTTTGCAGAAGCTGGAGATTGAAAATGGGAAAGTTGAGAAAAGAGTAGGCATAAGAAATAATCAGGATTAATAAATTGCTGTGATGGAAAGAGAATAAAATGGTAAGAACTACGTTAAGAATCTTCAAGAAGCCTCAATATTGTTTATTCGCTGGTCAATGAAGGATTGTTAAGTTTCCGTGTCCGTGCATCATAGGGCGGAACTAACTAATTAACCGATCCGACTCAAACCGAAACAAATCAACTATTTGAATCATTAATCGAACTTGTGTTCTCGTTCTTAAGGAAATCGATCTCGTTATAACTGTAATCAACAATTTGTTGATAAACTCTACTAATTTTTTATCAAATCAAATTAAATAAAAAAGAAAATGTTGTATCTAATAGCCGGCACTTTTATTGGCTCCCAAGTCAAGTGGTCATCTATGTTGATTGGCTATAATTATGAAACCAAAGTTGGAGAAAGCATAAAAATATAAATTTCTCCACTCTAACACTTTCCTGATTAGATCAATCACAAGAAGTCAAGATCACCATGTTTCCCACAGCCACCACAGAAATGCCTTCCACCAAGACAATAATCTCCGCCGCAGCCTCTGCCGCTGCCACTGCCATGCTCCTTCGATCCATCGTCAAAGACTACCTCCCAAGCGAGCTCAGACACTACATCTACTTTAAACTCAAAACTTTTTTCATTTCTTTCTCATCAGAACTAACCTTAGTCATTGAAGAGTATGATAACCTTAATCAAAACCACCTTTTTAAAGCAGCAGAACTCTATCTTGAACCTATGATCCCTCTCAATACAAAAAGAATGAAGATTTCAATGCCCAAGAAAGAAAGCGAAGCGTCCATTTCTTTAGAGAAAGATCAAGAAATCATAGATATCTTTAATGGAATTACCTTGAAATGGAGGTTTATATCAAAAAAAGGTAAGGTAAAGTATATTCCAAGGTCAGATCACTATGACTCAACTCCTGTAACGAAGCATCGACTCTTTGAATTAAGTTTCCACAAGAAATTCAAGAAAATGATTCTTGAAAATTATTTAAAGCATGTAGTAGAGAAATCTAAAGAAATGAAAGAAAAAAAGAAGACATTGAAGCTTTTCACGTTAAGACAAGATAGGGTTTCAGGAAGGAGAGGAGACACTTGGCAATCTGTGAATCTTGATCATCCTGCAACCTTTGACACGTTAGCTATGGATTTAGATGTCAAGAAGACAATAACGGGGGATCTTGAAAGGTTTGTAAAAAGAAAAGAATATTATAAGAGAATAGGAAAAGCTTGGAAACGTGGGTATTTGCTGTTTGGGCCTCCAGGAACCGGAAAGTCAAGCTTGATTGCTGCCATAGCCAATTATCTTAAGTTTGATATATATGACTTGGAGTTGACTGATCTTAGAAACAATTCTGAGCTAAGGAGGCTGTTAATTTCAACTGGGAACAAGTCGATTCTTGTCGTGGAAGATATTGATTGTTCTATTGAGCTCCATAATAGAATTGCAGAAGCCAGAGCTCTTAATCCTAAACTTAATCATAGTTATATTAATCAAGGAAATCAGGTAATTATTTGCTATCATTTTTTGTGAAGTGTTATGTTCAAGAATTTTTTTTCTGTTTTTGTTGATAATCATTAAAGAATTAACATTAATTAAAATTTAAATAGACTTGTTTGGTAATTCTTGATTAAGAAAAGCAAATATAGACGTTTTCAATCTAATGTTTAGTATAAAATGCTTGCTTAGTCTTTACACCTGAAAGCTGGAACTAATGCAATTTATTGTTTTAATGGTTTTGTTATTTCTTTATCAGAAGAGATGAAATATAGACATGACATAGTAACAGCTCCATAGTTTTGAAGGCTAGTTTTCATAATTGAACCTTTAAAATTATGCTTTTGTATCAGTTTCAGGTGACACTATCAGGATTACTCAACTTCATAGATGGATTATGGTCAAGCTGTGGCGATGAAAGGATAATAATTTTCACTACCAATCATAAAGAAAAGCTTGATCCTGCTCTGTTACGCCCAGGTCGAATGGATGTGCATATTCACATGTCCTATTGCACTCCATGTGGATTCAAAATGCTTGCCTCCAATTACCTGGGGATTACAGATGCAGAGTACCCACTTTTCACGGACGTTGAAGAACTGATAGAGATGACAAAGGTAACTCCTGCAGAAATAGGTGAGCAGCTCATGAAAAGCGAGGAACCTGAGATTGCTTTAAGAGGCCTTATCGAGTTCCTAGAGCACAAGATCGATGATGATGAAAGGAAAAAGAGAGAAGAATTATCAGTAGCAGCAGAAGCAGAAGGTTCGCAGAAGCTGGAGATTGAAAATGGGAACGTTGAGAAAAGAGTAGGCATAAGAAATAATCAGGATTAATAAATTGCTGTGATGGAAAGAGAATAAAATGGTAAGAACTACGTTAAGAATCTTCAAGAAGCCTCAATATTGTTATGGCTATTCGCTGGTCGCATGAAGGATTGTTAAGTTGACAATAACCCACGCGAGTTAGAATTTTGTTGATTTGAACCTGAGATTGCTTTAAGAGGCCTTATCGAGTTCCTAGAGCACAAGATCGATGATGATGAAAGGAAAAAGAGAGAAGAATTATCAGTAGCAGCAGAAGCAGAAGGTTCGCAGAAGCTGGAGATTGAAAATGGGAACGTTGAGAAAAGAGTAGGCATAAGAAATAATCAGGATTAATAAATTGCTGTGATGGAAAGAGAATAAAATGGTAAGAACTACGTTAAGAATCTTCAAGAAGCCTCAATATTGTCTATTCGCTGGTCGATGAAGGATTGTTAAGTTGACAATAACACGCATTAGTAATTTTGTTGATTTGAAAATAATTGGTTTAGATTCAATCTTATAGCGTTAATCATTCTGCATAGTTTTGCTTCATTATTGTTAATTTGAAATCCTAACTATTCGTTTCCAGAAAAAATGTGGGGATTACTTGCGCGAATCCCCATTGGTTAAAATACCTGGTAGAACAGTAATTAACAAATTTCCATACAAGAAAAAAACAGAACTGCAATAATTCACAAAATAAATAAAAAAAAAAAAAGAAAAAAAGAAAACCATGAAAGTTCATTAAGTCCATAACCAATCCATTCCAAACGCAATGTATGATTTTAGCATTTGTAGCAATAAAAAGATATTCCCAAGTAATAGAGGAAAACTGAACTCGTAGAGCAAGAAAATACAGACATCCTAAATCACCTTAGACCCCACCAAGTCTGGAACTAAAGGATTCCTCTCTAAATAAGAAAAGGTTCAAGTATATCCAATTACCAATTTTTTTATTTTTACTTGTTAACAGTGTAGCAAGTTAAAGCCTCCCATTGCTGTGCCTGAAACATTGCAGAAAACCAAAGCTTCAGCTTATAAAAGTCCCTAATCATACATATATATCACTGCTTGAGCAACAATAATCAAAACAAAAAAAACCTAAAGTACAGGGCAGTATATTCTTCGAATCAAAAAACCAAAAAGAAGAAAAAAAAAACAAATACTGAATAATGGGTGTAATTCTCTTTGCCAACCACCCTCCCAACCTATTTCTCGCCCACAATAAAAGGTGTATGAAGAAACGGCATTCTTTTTTTTCCAATTAATTTCAACAGCCTCTGGAGATCCTTCAGGTAGATAAATCACATGATGATCAACTCATACAAACACATGTGCTTTTTTCATGCCTCCTATGAGGTATATGATAAAGCAGTTTGCAGAATTGGTATTATGAGATTATGCAAGGAAAATGGAGTTTATGTTAAAAACAAAAATAGCACTGAGTTTATGGTTGAACTTGGGCAGTTGAAATTTGCAACTATTTGCAGGATTTCAGTCTAGCTGCAATTACGTAATTAAATAAATAATAGACATAAGCATCACACTTAGAAATCCTTGGGCATTGCATTTGCACCTAAGGTTCCCATCAGCTTTACACTTAAGGCTGAATTGCATCACACAATCCAAAGGTGTCTAGAATTGCTAGGATTTTATTAAATGACAGACCAACTAATAAAGCATTACAAATATGGTTATTTATTTATAGACTCCGAAGTAATCTCAAAAATTAAAAACGTTAGATTTCTATGACTAGTCTTGATCCTCTTAAGATTAAGGATTTTGATTCCCATAGAGAACTTAGAAATATTAAGGTTTTACTAAACCTAACATGAAAGACTCAAAGATTAACCCTAAATATATGAAGAAATGCTGCAGCTTGCAAAAGTTTCCTTGACCCCCTAGAAAAGAATTCTGGACCTGCTGCTAATTTTTTTGAATAAACAAGTAAACAAGATTTCCAAAGGACTAAACAAAACAAAACAACTACATTGGATCTAGACCACATTCTAAATCATTAAATTTGGAATCCTTAGGATCTTTCCGTTGTACCTTGCAAGAATTCTCTAACATGATACAAGTTTGAATATAAGTCTTTTAATAAGAGGCAACAGCTGAGGCAGCAAGAGAAAATTCCACTTATATCTAAAATGCATTAACTTGATGGAGGAACATCTGGGATCCGAAGCACAAGACAAATCATCATTGCAAAAGGCAGTGTCACTGCAGAAAAACTTACCTGCCTCAAAACTACATGCAAACATTGCCCAGGAGAAACCAAGTATCTGAGTTGTCTGAAACTTTAATGGAGCCCTATATTGCCATTTTCATTTCAATTTTTTGATGAGGATCATAACCTATGAGTTTGAAATCAGCTGCTACAAAAGAATCTATGTTTTTCTTCTCCGGATTAATCTTCAAAATCTGCATCGAAGTACCAGTAAGAGAACACAAAACAACAACAGGAAGAAAATAGGAAAGTGTGAAGAACAACACGAACTAATTCCAAATGGTAATGAGTATGGTTTAATCAACTTAAATAGATGTCACTGTACTAACTGGAAAAGGCTTTGGCGGTTTCTGAAGCTGCTCCTGGAGAGGCCTGACATGAGTCCGATAAACATGAGCATCGCCAAGCACATGAACAAAATCACCAGGAACAAGATCTGTTCAAACTAGATGACTGAGTATAGATTGTTACAAATATAATCATTACTAAAGTAATTATAGATAACTATTACAATCTATTTTTCCATCAGTGCCAGTCCCCTGGCGTGCAACATTATTGTCATAGAAATCTAGCCCCTGATCACTTTTTTCTTGACGATGTCCCATTTCAGCAATATTAGGAACCTTTGCTAGAACAATATAGCGCTAAATGGAATGTGCTGAGCCAACAAGATGGTGTAGGAATCTGCACCACTAGCTAAATACAATTTACCACCAGCTTCAGCTATAATACTCTTTTCACCTACTAATTATCAGTTCACCAAACTTAGCCATCTAATATTAATCAATCCAATCAAAGAATAATAGAATCATATCTGCATACTTCAGTCAACTTCAGAAGGCACCTGTACGTTGATCTGACTAACTTGTCATAACTTGTAACTCACCACATATGATATCAAAAGATTCTCGTGGCCCATTGACCATCAGATCAGATGCCTAAACATTCCCATCTAGACAATATAGCCCTATCAAACTCAAAAAGTAAAAAATTAATTAACAGTTTTCAGAGAATGCATACCACAAACATGAGACACAATGCATGTCAAGAGCGCATAAGATGCAATGTTGAATGGCACACCCAGACCCATGTCAGCAGATCGCTGATACATTTGACAAGACAACTCCCCGTTGGCTACATAGAACTGCAAAACAAAATATCCAGATTTATCAACGGCGAAGGAAATCATGATATGAACTTAGGCTTACTACTAACTTGAGCAAACATGTGGCAGGGAGGAAGTGCCATCAATTTGAGATCGGAAGGATTCCAAGCTGAAAGAATAATTCGACGATCATCTGGATTATTCTTAATCTTGTCAATAACATCTAACAACTGATCAAATCCTTGGCCAGTATAGTCAGCATGCATGTCAGTATACCTGGAAAGAGGAAGTCATATAAAAATAACAAATGATGCCAAGCTCATAAATTTCTATGTCCACCAGTTAAACTTAGATAAAGAAGCATTCAATAACCTAGCACCAAAATGCCTCCACTGGAATCCATAAACAGGTCCTAAGTCACCCTCCTCCCTGTCCTTCAACCCAATACTGAAATTGCAAATGAAAATATCCTTCAAGAAGTGCATGATAAATGAATTTATTTTATGAAATAGTAGAAGTCAAAAATGAATACCGACCCATCAAGGTAATCTCTGGATGCATTGCCGTCCCATATATGAATGCCCTTTTCCTGAAGGACCTGTGCATGCAACATTCAAAATTGCAATTAGATTCTATTTTTAACATCTATGCCAAACAGAAATTTGTATGGGTTATTACACCTCATTCAAATTAATTCATTTTGCAGAACCGAGAACTTGATGACACAAACGTCCAGATGGATTCTTTAACTGGGGGGAAAAATAAACATAATAAATACCAAAAGCTTGCAATCTCAATCCTAATATTCCTAAATGTACAACTAAATAATCTAAACCCGAAATTCTAAAGTAATATGAGAAGAATTAAGATTCATTGGTGTAGAATCACTTATGAGACCTACAAGACCTATAAATTATGCAGCCACACACATCTCATGTAAAAAAAATAAAAATAAATTAAATTTAAAAATGAACAATAAACAGTTGTGTAAATTATACTAGCTAAATAGCCAAATTTACTGAAAAGAACTTCCACGAGAATAAACAGTCAAGAACGCTGTTTTTGGGAGATAATATCCCATTTATGAATAAGAAATAAGTAAAATTGAGAGAAAAAGTTAAATAGTAAAACAGCTACTTCATATGGTAATTTTTTTTATATAAGAACATGCGACCAACCAAAACTGATATCCTCCACAATGCACCATCATTGCATACAGGAGACAAGAGAAAGCAAACAAGTATACACATAAAATGCTTAATTAAGATATAATTACCTTGCAATTTGTTGAGCCACTAATGAACCACAGAAGTTCTTCAACAACCCCTCTCCAGAATACTTTCTACAAATCAATTATAAAACCTTGAGACAAATGAATGATTTTGTTTCCTTAAAGAACTGATTTCACGTTGAATCATAAGCCAATCTAAATAACAAGAGTGAAAAGGACACAAATGCAGGAGATCTAAATTCAGTGGAAGCAACAATGGCAAACTATAAAGCAGAACAGAAAAAAAGCAAAAAATGAGTCTATACACATGCCTTTGTTGTCAGCAGCGGAAAAGTTCTACGCAAATTGAACCGCATCTGTAGATTAGATAGAGGAAAAGAAAAGGCAATCCAGTCATATCCATCAGTAATTAAGAGAACAAACTGTTGAATGCAACGGAAATGTCATTTGACTCATTTCAGAAGCAAAGATAAATAAAATCATAAATAATTGGTGGTTCACATTACCTGGCATCCAAACTTGGACAAAGTACCAGTTCCGGTTCTGTCATCCTTCAAATTGCCATCTGAGATAATGTCTTGGACAAGTCTCAGGTACAAGAACTCCTCATGTCTCTCAAAAACCATCTTTGGAAGGAAAGAGAACTTCTTTACCTCAAACTTAATGTAACTATTATCAGAGCTCAGACCATTATCTTGACCATGGGACTCAACCGCAGAAACCCTCACTCGTACATAAGTTGCAAAGCAATATCTTACATTGTTTTCTACAATGGGAAAGGATGAATACCAAGGTTGAAAGACAGAAGAATCAATTTTAGGGATAAAAGTATCACAATCAATGCTTGTCTCGATTTCTGTGATGTGGATAGCATCACACCCAGGTGCGTTGAGAGATTCCCTGTATTAGAAGATCATCAAAGCAAGTAAAGAAAAGGAATAGTTAACCAATAAAAAAGTAGAAAAAGTAGTGCAAACCTTAATATTTGGCCACCTCCAATGATAAAGACTTTCTCAATTGATAGGCAGTAAGGAGATGCAGCCAATAATTCCAGAGCAGAAGTTAAGCTTCCACATATCACTACATTCTCAGCAGTAGCAATATCAAAACTCCCAGATCGAGTCAGAACAACATTAAGGCGACCAGGAAGAGGACGATGCTCAAGTGGAATACTTTCCCATGTTTTTCTACCCATTATTACTGCATTCTTTCTTCCAGAATCAGAAGTAGTCAGAGTAACATCCTTGAAGAATTTGAGATCAGAAGGCAATCTCCATGGCAACTTCCCTTCTTTTCCAATACCCATGTCCCTAGTAGCAGCCACAACAACTTGGTACGTTCTTCTTGGATCAGACTGTATATTAGCAGTGCCATTTGAAAGGCTCGCCTTGGAGTCTCCAGCCATATTTGAAAAGAAAGCCAAACAGAAATTTGATGATGGCACCTCAGAACTAACAGTATACACCCAACTTTTGCAGAAGTTCTTTAGAACCTGAAATAGTAAAGCAATAAGAAAATCAAAATTGAAAGTAAATTTAGAAATTGAGTCGGCAACTCCACCCATTGAGTTGGTAACTCCACAAGCTAGAGTCCTGACCAACATAACAAAATAAAAAACGAAGGAAAATATTTAAGAAAAAAAAGTATCAGAAACTTTAAATACATAGATAAATTAAACCAGCCATAATCGTAAAATTTTCTTTCTTGGCACTCCATAATCACATAAAACCAACAGCCATTATAAATACTACATTTACCAAAATGGAAAACCAAAATTCTTCTCAAAATCACACAAAATTACTAAAGATTTCTACCCATACCAACACGCCAAAAAAAAACTATAGTTCTTACATGATCTTCCCTTCAATAACCAAAATTTCAAAAAATGCAATAAAGAAACTAACCGATCTGAGACCAAATCGCACAATCTTCAGATGTCCAAATGAGAAGCTTCAAAATCAAAACGATCTCAGCAACGCTAGAACAAGCATCTACTTTTAAAAAAAGAATTAGGGTTTTGGGCAAAAATACAAAAGAAGAAGAGTGAATTGTTAGTTGCAGAGAGTCTAGTACAGTAGAGAGGTTAAAGAGAAGGACAAACGCAAGCGAAAGCGAAAAATCAAAGAGAGTAAAGATGCTTTCTTCCCTTTCAATGTATTTGCTTTGCTTTTGTTTTTGAAACAGAGCAAAGAAAGTTGAAGGAAAGAGAAGAGAAAATCCAAAAAGCACGGTTTACGCGGAGTGCCGCCAAAGTCAGTAGAGTGAGTTACTAATATTTTTTATTATTATTATCTCCGCTTCTTAAAATGCCCTCGTTTTCTATATATATTTACTAATCAATCCATTCTCATTTTTAAGTTTTCAATTACCAACAAACAATTTCGTATTTAGATTTTCTTTAAAATAAATAAATGATTATTAAATAGCATCATCAATATATCTTGAGATCTTTTTGTTATACAATAAGTGGCTTCCGTAATAAAATTATGAGCCATACAATATAAGGTAGTCTTCATTTTCAAATATCATTTATTGAATTAGAGATAATTTTTATAATAAAATATATTATTTTATTTGAAAATTTTATTTGTTTAAGAAAAAATCTAAACATTGTTTTCATATTTTGAAAGGTAACTCCTTATAACAATACTAAATGTTAGAAACAATGTTTAATTTGTCTTCCAACTTTATTCGCAATGTATAATTTAATTGAAATTGATTGATTGAATCGATTTTAATATAAATTTTCAATCAAAAAATTAATTTGGTTAATTTAGTCAAAATACGTGAAAAAATAAGTTACAAGAAAAATAAATAATCTAATTTTTTTTCACATTAAACATGTTTTAACACACTTTAATACATTTTTTGAGTAAAAAAAATAAGTCCAATTAAGGATAATTCCTAAAGGATAAGATTCATTTTAAGGATAATATATTATATAATAAAAAGAAAAACGAAATAAAGAGTCAAATGCATAATAGATAAGGGATAAGTCCAATTAGGATAGGGATAGAGTGCAGAAGCAATTGTCTATTATACTGCTCCAAGCCTGTAACTGTAAGGCGGGAAATCCAGAGACAACCATTTAGATAATGACACTTGTCAGCCTTTCACCAAATTACTAGAACGGAAATCTTGGCCCTCCATTTGGCAGGTATCAGCAACCCTTTTTTTTACCGGAGTGATATTTTGGTAAATTAATTTTTAGTTTTAATCCTAATTACTACTTAATCATTTATTTTGACTAAATAATTAAATCATTCCTAACTTTTTTAAACTAGTTTAATTATTACATGTTTAGCGATGCTAGTTATTTGCACCGCTGCGTCATAGTAGCCGTCAATTTTGCTGAGTCTTAAGTCTTTAAGAGTTAGATATTAGTGTTTATAGTTAATTGTTTAAAGCAAAATTATTAAAAATAATTATTTAATTGGTTGTTAAATGAAAAATAATTTAAAAAGCTCTTGCTAAATACTAAATTTTAAAAGATAAAACATTTCATGAAACATTATTTCAACTTCAGAACATACATCAATATTTTGTTTTTAATAATCAACATAAGTAGTATGGTTTAAATGTCAAATATTATCTTAAACGTTGTTACCGAACAAGTCTTATTTTGTCAAAAAAAAATATCATTTTTCTGTTAATTTTTTGTGATATTTTACTCTTTGATCCTTCAAGTTTATTATGATAGTGTTATTATTTAATTTATTGCATTTAATATAATGTTGTTATTTAATCTCTTACTTAATCATAAAACAATACTTTTTTATTAACAAAATAATTTAATGGATTTAAAAGTTAAAAACATTTTAATTGGGAGTGAGTAATTCTCGATTTCTGATTGATATCAAACCAAATCAATTCATTTCGGTCGGATTTGAATTGATTTTAAAAAATAGTTATCAATCTATTTGGACATATTAAAAACGTGTGATTTTCAATTTTGGTTTGATTATCTTATATAACTAACTGAATTTATTTTTAAACCTAAAAAGCTAATTCGATTTAAAATAACTGAATACAAATTGATTTAATTTGATTGTGGATCAATTTTTATACTATTTAGTTCATGTTTGGTTATCATTTTAAGTATATTTGGAAGGACTGAAGTCAGTGCTAATTCGGTTTGGTTGTTAACCGAATGCTGACCTTATTTTTTGGTAGTACAAGGATTAAGTAGTAAATAGGTCAAATTTTAAGGATTGGATAATATTTTCTTTTCAAAAATTGGGAAATTAATTGAATTGGTATAGATATTACTTCAACGTTTTAATTACTCCAGCTTCCAACAAATTAAGATTATTCAATCCCAGCCGTTGACGTCGAAGTCATAATGATTGTGACCGTATGCTGCAGTTGCGGGTTCTTTATATATATATATATCTTTTTTAGATATATTTGGAGGACTGAATCGAGTGCTAATTAACGGTTGTGTTAAACGAATGACTTGACTTATTTTTTGGACTTAGTACCAAAGGATTAAGTTAGGAAATAGGAGTCAAAATTTTAAGGATTGGATAATATTTTCTTTTCAAAAATTGGGAAATTAATCAAATTGTAGTGAGGATATTACTTCAAGCGTTTTAATACTCCAGCTCAACAAAATAAGATTCATTCAATCCCAGCGTTGACGCTCGAAAGTCATAATGATTGACCGTATGCCTGCAGTTGCAAGCGCGTTTCATTTATATATAATATATAATATATATATATATATATAATTCTTATTTTAACTTATACCTATAAATCATCTTGGATGCTAAATTCAGTATTATAATTTTATTTTTAACTTATAATCATTTGGATGTAATTCAATTTGATTGAGCCAATGCTCATAGATCATTACATATAATGTTTTCATTCTAAAAAAAAAAATTTGATATATAGTTTAAAATTAATTTGGAAAAACTAATGTATGAGTATTAAATTGATTCATATTGTTTTAATTGTACGAATAAAATTGAATTTTTATCTTAAAATTATTTCAACTACAATATAAAAATAATAATGAATTTATTTTTTCAAATAAATAATTGTATTATAATTTTAAGAAACATGATATAAATTACAATTATATTTATGCAATTTAGCTATAAGTTTAGTCTAATCTAATTAAATTAACTTTATCATAACTTCATGCCGTAAAATAAAATAAAAAAATTTAAAACGTCAAAAAAAAATTTATATATAAAAATTATTTTATTTCCAAGCATAAGAATCTAAAAAATGAATAAGCTTAAACATGTATACAATGATTAAATGAATTTGCAATGTCAAGCAAAAAGAAAAAACAAATAACCAATTAAGAGTTGACAATCTAAAAATAAAAAATTATGAGTAAAAAAGATACAAAGTCTTTTAAGACAACTCCAGAGACTTGTATATCTGGAAACAAAATGTCTAAACAATAAAACAACAACCATCTCAAAATAAATATTTCGTTATAAAATCAATTACAATTACTCATTTCACATATGAATCCATTTAAATACAAGTTAAAAATTCAAAATTAAAAAAAAATAAAAATAAGTAAAAAACATAAAAAATTATTTTGACTTGATAAACACATAGTATATATAAAAATTATAATCATAATAACATTAAAGTACTAATTAAACTAATAACGAATAGTGAATCTTCAAATATTTTTTAAAGACCCATTTGGTCTAGTAGTTTAGGTTTGATAGCAGTTATATACATGAATATTGATGTTTGGTAAAATTTCGATAACAATTGCTATTAAACTGTGTTATTAAGTATATAATTATACTTATATATTATAAGGAATAATATTTAGTTTTTAATTTTTAAAGTGAATATATTATTTTCTATTTTAATGTATTATATCAATGAAAAATAATCATAAATTTTTAAGATAATATTTAATAAAATTTTATTATTTTTTATAAGATAATATTTAATAAAAATTTTATTATTTTAAATTCAAGCTATAAATAAAATAATAACAAGAAATATCTTGAAAAATAAATTTCATTAGTAATTGTTTTATATAAAATTAATAAAAAATATTATCTTAAAAATAATTTCATTAGTAATTGTTTTTATAAAATTAATAAATTTTAAATATAATATAAATATAAATTAGCTACCAATTAATACGAAAAAACTATTTAAACATAACTGATGAAATTCGTGCTAATATTAAGACTTTTATTGGCTACTAACTATTGATTAAAATTCTTGTGAAATGCTATAAGTTAGTTGTTGGTATAAAACGCCTCTTCATGTGTACTAACCAAGGCTATTGATTTTTCATAAATTAATGCTTAAATATGTAAAAATAAATTAATTTTTCAATAAAAATAAAGACAATAACTATTTAGTCCTTCAATTTTGGTTAATTACACTAGTTAATCTCGAATTTTTTCCAAAACTCATATTATGCCCTTAAGTTTTGTCCTTGACCAGCATTTAAATCCTTCCGTCCAATTTTGATGAGTTTTGTAAATTAAAAGACAAAAATACCCCAATGCAAACGAAAACAAACCCTAGCCACCAAACACTTTGTCTTCTACCATTCATCGTCTTCAACATCATAGCCAATTAAAATACAACAAGTCACAAAAGCCATTGCTGCTGATTGAAGCCTTCATCATCGACAAACATACTTGGTGCAATCGATACCCATTTCTTCTTCTTTCTCTTGTTTTTTTTCCCATCAAATCAACGTCATTCTTGGATCTCACGAAGACGACTTCAGCATCTCCGCTGCAAACGAATTTGGTATGACCATTCCAGTGTTGTTTCAATTTCTAGCGATGATATTTTTCGCCATATTTTGGCCCTTTCCCTTTTTGATTTATATTTTTGTTGTGTTTTGAGTTTGGTCTTCTTTTTCTTTTTTTTTTTTTTTTTTTTTTTTTTTTTTTTTTTTTTTTTTTTTTTTTTTATTTTACTTGAAAACTAAAATTTGAGTTTTGTATTCTCTTAAAATCAAACTGCTTGTTCTTAATTATTTGCCACTAAAGAATAAAACAACTATCGCCTCTCAATGTCAAACTATACACTGATGAATCTATTTGCAAGTGTAGTACATATATGCTCTCCACATGTCACCATGAAAGCTATCAATACCAAACTTGAAACCCACCTTTTAGCATTTTACCCATAATCAAGCGAAATCTATTATCAAAAAGAAAAAAGATTCTTCCAGTATAACCTACTGAGTCATAATATAAAATTTTCTTTTTCTCTTTTTTTCTTTTGAGAAAGGTGATGTTAAAGTTAATTTTAATTTTGTTATTTAAAGGGTTTCTCTCACATCTTACTATCTATTGCCATTGACTCACAGCTAAACACAGACAAAACTTAGGGATGCAATCGTGTTTCGAAAAACTGAGAACTAATTAGTATATTTGATCAAAAGAGGGGGACTAGATAGTAATTCTCTTTAAAAATAATAATATATTACTGAAATTCAGAGCGACTGATAAAATCTCCCTTTCGCCATCTCAGAAAAAAAAAAAAAAAAAAAAAAAAAAAAAAAAAAAAAAAAAAAGATCTCTCTGTCCCCGCCTTACACAATACCTGCCATCCCTGACAAAGAGTTCATGAATTTTAGCATGGATAAAAAAAAAATTGAAGGGTATGTTTGTGAGGAAAATGGAATGAAGAAAAATGAGTGGATAATGTCATTTATAGTTAACATTACAAGCCAAATACATTTTCTATCTATTTACTTTTCTCCCATTTTCCACCCTCCCAAAGATACCCTTAGGGACAGGATTACGATTGTTGGTTTTGATTCCTTGCACAATTGTCAACAATTGCGGAAATTCTCCCAAAAAAAAAAAAAAAAAAAAAAAAAAAAACCAATTCGTAGGTTAGGAATTAAACTGATGAAGAAAGGAAAAAAAAAAAAAAAAAAAACAATTGCGGTAGGATTAGGAATAAACTGATGAAGAAAGGATCAGATTTATTCTTCATTTTGGTATGAAACCAGTTAACTACTGCTTCATCCATTTTAAAATATAAATTGTTTATAATTTTTGAACAAGAATTCGGAAAATAATTCATTTTTAAAATTATAATAAAAATTAAAGATAATTTGATCAAATTATTTTTATTTCAAAATTAAGTGTAATTTGTGAAAATAGTTATTATATTTAATATAAATAAGGATACAATTGAAAAAAAAAATTATTTATTACTCCTTAAAAAATTCAAAATAAAGCAACTTAACAATTTATATTTTGAGACGAACGGAATATCATTAATAGTATTGTTATTATTAATTATCAGAACTAATTATTACCACTGAGAAATTATTTTACACACGTGTAAAAAATGTAAACAGTATCATTATCAAGAGAGAGCGGACTCAACTCTATTTTTTGTGCTTAATTTTAAGGGTGACCAACTTTGATATATTTAGTAATTCCACTAATTTAGTTTGATTTTTATGATAAAAAATTCAAAAATAATTGGATGAAATTGTATCAAATTATTTATTTATATATATCAGACATGATATACATTTTTTATAATTCTAGTTATTTCAATTAATTTTGTTTTTGTTATTATTATGATTTTCTTTCAATTTATTTTAATTTATTTAGTTTATTTTTCAATTTTGGATCGAAACGAATTGTTTCGAACATAGTGGGACCAATTAGGAATATGTGCCCATCAATTTTCAAGTATCATATACTTGAAAAGAGTTGCATTATGCACATATTCTCTCCAAATTGATCCTTTATATATGTTATTAAGGGCCATCATGTCTCTCATATCTTATGTTTGCCCTAATTACATCTTTATTCAAATTGGAATGATGCCTGCCTTCAATCTGGGCTACACATGTAGGCTCCACTATCCAATCATATAAGAAAAATTAATTTAATAAAATCCAGGGTTAATTATATTTGCGGTGTTAAATTCTTAATTTTTTTTTTATTCTGGTGTCTGAATAAAAAATTTATAATTAAATGTAGAAATTAATTTGTGTAAAATTAATATATTTTGCTAGAATTTCTTATAAAAAACAAATCAAAAGACTTGTTTTACCATATTACTTTGTTTATTTTTTAATTATTATTTTTTTCCTTTTTTATATTATCTAACAAAACAATCCATTTTAAATTTCTAGCAAAATAACTCAGCTAAATGCACTTGATTGTAATTTTTTTAATAATTAAGAAATACGATTACAAAATTTTTTATTCAAACGCTAAAATAAGAAAATTAAAAAATTTAGACAACACAAATATAATTAAATCTAAAAATAATATTTATAAATATTGAAGAGAGACTTGAATTGACAAATCACCTAAACCATAAATGGAATAGGGCAAGAGGTCATTGTCTATGAAAACAATGAATATTTGCACTATTGTGGACTTCAATTGTTACCACCAAAATGAGAAATATGGCATATTTTTTTTGTGGGTTCATAGAAGGCCACACATGTCTTTGTTGAGCCTCTCTTACACGTTTTGTCTAAAGATTAGGGTTCTCAAAAATTCAACATACTATGAATGTTTGTTCAAAATTCTATAAATGGATATAAAGATTCATTAGTACAAATTATTTATACTATGACATAAATTTTTCATTCTATCAAGTAATACATTTCTTGTCCTTTTAATTTATAAGTGAGATTGTTTCCTTTTAATTTATAAATGAATTTCATTAAAAAAAAAATATCAATAAATTAATGAATCATAATATTTGGTCAAATTACAAAATTTAATTAAATACATAATATTACTCATTAGTCTTTTAAATTTACTAACTTTATAAATTTGTATGCTTGCTATAAATTTCATCAATTTTGACATAAAATTGAAAATTAAAAATCTCTAATTACTTTATTATGTGAAAATTAAATACTAAATTTCACTTCATTTAATTTACTTTATTTCATTCAATAATATTTTCTAATTAATCAATTGTAAAAATGGATGGCCTCAATTACTAAATCAACAAGACCTTTTTTTTTCCCTCCCTTTTATTATATTATTTATAACTTTTACTAAAATATCTATAGTTTCCCAAAAACCAAAAAATATTTTATTATTTAAAAGAAAATAGTAAAATGAAAGGTCTTTAAAGTATAGAGAAGTTGCTTTCAAAGGGAAAATGTCACTCTGGCAATTTGACAAATAGATTTCTTAGCACTCAAGCAACCAATTATCAATTATCTTATGCCATTTAACAATTTTGTGTTGATGTATTATCTCTAGATAACTAGTTAGAGTGGGGCTCACATAAAGGATAAGTTCAGTCCTTGATCATATCTTATCAATTAAATTAGTTTTTCCTAATCAGAAAAAAAAAAAAAAAAAAAAAAAAAAAAAAAATATTTTATTATTTAAAGAAAATAGTAAAATGAAAGTCTTTAATAGTTATAGAGCGAAGTTGCTTTCAAAGGGAAAATGTCACTCTTGGCCAATTTTGACCAAATTAGATTTCTTAGCACTCCAAGCCAAAACCAATTAGTCAATTATCTTATGCCCATTTAACAATTTTGTGTTGATGTATTATTCTCTACAAAACTAAGAGTGGTGGCGCACCATTAAAAGGATAAGTTCAGTCCTTTGATCAGTATCCTTATCAATTACAATTAGTTTTTCCTAAATCAGAAAAAAAAGAAAAAAAAAAAAAAAAAAAAAAAAAAAAAATGTAAACCATCCTTTTCTTTTTCCGTAAGATATCAAATGTCAATGATTTGCTTAGGTCTTGCATTAATAATATGTATATAATAAGGAGAAAGTAAAAAATAAATAAATAAATAAAAGTATTTATCTTTTTGTTTTTTTTTGGCCCAAACAGGAATTTGTGTTTCACCCTCTTAGACTATGCTTGCTTGTTTATTATCTGAAAATAGCTTATTTTTTAAAATTTTTTTTTAATTTTCTATTATTTGATTATAATATTACAAAAACTTGAATTATACAAACTTTACATCTTTAAGTTTTGTTGCTAAATATAAGTAAAAAATATATTAAAAAATAAATTATAGTAGTTAGCACGGCGGTGGTGGCTGATGACAGCGGTAACCGGCTTTTGTTATGTGATAATTAATAATGGTAACCACCGATAACTAACAATTAAAAAATTAATAAATGTATAGTTATGAGTTGTTTCGTTTGTATTTCAAGTTTGTTTGTATTGAGAAATGTTCTCTTCTGTACAGAGTAGAAGTTATTTTTCTTTTTGATTTTTTTAAACACCCCAAATATCGGTAAATTCAGGAACAAACAAAGCCTTTATAAGTAAAATTAACAATTAACGGTGTTAAAAGTATCAGATTCTCAGTTGTTGATGGCCTAAAATACAACACATGCCATTTCTTTTTTGTTTAAAAAAAAGAAAAACAAATGTGTAGAAGTGAGAGTGTGAAACCATAAGAGGGTCTAGCGGGCTTCAAATATGTGAGATGAGACCGCTGGTCAATGGGATAAGTTTCATCCACAATCACTCAACTTATCACTATTACTTAATTTTAATCCACAACATAAAAATCACCAAAGTAATCAAAACTATTGGAACAAACATAATTTCTAATCATAATCTAAAATTGCCAAAACGCTGTTGCTCTGGTACAAATGGTTAATTTCTGCAGTCAAAGACCCTCAAAGAACTTCATATGGTCTTCAAATGTCTCTCCGTGCCGTATTTTGGTCACTGATCCATCTTCTTCGACCTAAAATAAATAAGTAAAATCAAATTTTCAGAACTTGTTTTCTAGGCAAAGAGTAGTACATAAAGGAAATCACAAATTTCAATTAGTTAGCAAGAAGCACAAGGTGATTTGAATGCAAAAGAGGTCATTGGCAAACTGAAAGCAGAGTGAAAAAGAATGTTGCATATGGTTTGTACAGATGATACGTGCTAAGTGATCTGTACCCAGTATTCAGGAGGGCGCATCTTCAGATTGTATGTTGATGCCATACTCATGCAGTAAGCACCAGCATCATGAACTACCAAACCATCTCCCTGCAAAGCACAGCTCTTGTTCAGAATATAAAAAAGGATCATCACTGCAGCTATGGCATAAAGAAGCAAAAGAAAGTTACCTTAGCAGGGGTTGGAAGTTCTCTGTTCTTTCCCAAGAAATCAGCAGACTCACAGACAGGACCCACCACATCAAAAGTTGAAACCTCAGCATTTGGTGGTGCAGGAGAAACTAGCTCTATGTGCTGCGATGAAACATTGAAGACTCAATTTTCACAAAATAACTAAGAAGCAAAAACAAAGTATTCATGTGTAGAGAGGGTCAGGTGGGCAGATGAGTTGCAATCGCTGTTCAAAGTCATAAAAGGAGATGAATACAAAATGCACATGAGGCAATTAACCAGATTACCACAGATCTCTAGTAACATGTAGGAAAAAATAGTGCTACAATTTCCCACAATATGCTTGGGCTGCAATAGCTAAATGTGCCATGGATGTGCCAACTTGCAAGCATGTAAACAAATAGTTCAGATACCAAATTACTTTTAAGGCACAGTTGAATGTGCCATGGAAATTCAACTAATAACACGCATGTCATAGTGGGGTTAGCAAATCGGAAGCATGCCTATGAAAAAGTCCAAGATGAAAGGTAATGATAAAATAGCAACCCCTAGCAGCAGTCTTGTATAAACGGAAAAAAAAAGTTAAATAAAGTAAATAATACCTTCAACAATCAAAGTAGTATCTACTGCATTCAGCTCCTATAGTCAGTACCATGAAGATATGAGATATGGGCAGTGAGAAATAAAATGTGATTAATTGACAAGAATAGTTTAATTTTCAGTTGATACAGCCACACATCTCAGTATTTGACAAGAAGCCTAAAGCAATGCAATTAGATTTTGCCTTTCAATAAAGGCAAAAGTAAACAAGCAAATTACGTCTACATTAAAAAGTAACAAAAATTCAGATACCCAAGAAATACAAAATAATCTGCTGCCAAACGACACAATACAGGTTCATCATTCTTCAATACTTACTTGGTATGCATCATAAAGACTGGGTCGAATAAGTTCAGCCATGCTGCCATCAATCACAATAAAATTTTTAGTTCCGTTAGTTTTCACACCCGTGACCCTGTTGACCAGGCAGCAGGTATTTGCAATTAATGATCTCCCTGGTTCAATGATGAGATTGAGATCCCGTGAGAGCACCAAATCTCGAACCTAAATCAAAACCGATAATGTAATGCTAAGTTGATTTTAGGTACAAATGAACAGAACTGTCAACATGTGGACGCTTGGTCTAATGCTCAGAAGATGATGATGATCAAGGTAAAGTAAATTCCTGGTCCTTCAAACACCAATAGGATTCAACAATGGACAAATCATTGAAGACATGGGAAATAAAGTAAATTGGCTCTTAAGGACCCATTATATATTCCAATGGACTACATGAATGATTAACAGGAAACATGTGTGGATGCACAAGTTATCAATAGGATGAGAGGCATGAGACAAGATTAGAAAGGATGATCCTTACAGTGTCAATGAGGTCTCTTGGAGTGGGAAGGACAGCACCAGCATGATAGTAATCTATACCCAAACCACCTCCTATGTTTAGGTAGTTAACTTCAAAGCCTTGAGCTCGAATTTCATCAATATAGTTGATCATAAGAACTGCAGCATCCCTGAATATGTCCACCTAAATCACATCACAAAGAGAGTTTTGATATTAACAAGTCCAAAGACCAAAAATTTGTCCATTTGTGGATAAAGAAGAAATACACATGAACATACATTACCAAAAAAATTTTGAAGACTAAAGTAAACAAGAGTAAATCAAATGAGGAAGGATCATATATAATGAGAAGTCACAGCCAGCGATAATAGGAAAAGGATTAAAATTAGCATTTGACATCATCCTCGGCTTCGCCAAGTAAAACAGGAAAATATACTCTTTGTAATGCTTACATGCAAGGGTAACATATATTCACCACAAATATTTAACTTACAATTACCAACATTTAAATGGACAATAAATGAATAAGGAGTTAATATTGTGGGTGCCCAAAACAAGTTAGAAAATCAAAAGACAATTTCTACTCATTGCACCTTAAAAAGAAAGGTTTAAGGCACAAACATGATTGTCCTTGAAATATGAGGCTCTCCCATGCCTCATTTATAAAATTTAAGCAAAATCCAGTTTACCAGCCTACCATCTATAGACTTGGGAATTGGCAAACTAAAGGCTGTCCAGTTCATAAGTTGATAGAAATTAGAACACATAATCGCACATCTTCAAAATGTACAACTAGATGAGGTAAATGAAAACAAAGTGAAAATTTAACATTAATCTACAACAACCAATTACATTCCTAGTCCAAGATATGTGAACCTAAATTCCAAATTACAGCATGGAAAGTGCAACATAATACGACCTGTTAACTGTTAAGATACCTTTGTAATGGTTGAGCCAAGATGGCAATGAGCCCCCACAAGCTTCAGCTCATCAGGTTGTGACTTAACAGCATCCAGAAACCATTGCAGTTTCTCGTTTCGAATGCCAAATTTAGAGTTCTTGTTCCCAGTGGCAACATAAGGATGGACCTAATGAACGTAAACGAAAAATACCTATTATTCATCACAATTATTTCAAATACAGCAATTTCAACAAGAATTTTTGTCATACAGTTTTACAAACTTAATCAGCTTAAACTGTGTCGCCTCAATTGTCCAGAAATTGATAATCTATGATTATAGCGCATCATCACGGTCTAAAGATTCAGATTTTTATCATACAGATGAATGAGAATGCACTGGAATAGGGTATTGGCTAAGGTATAAGGGGCTTGCAACCAATATCAGAAGAGACATCAATGATACTGACCTTGCAGCATTACCTCTCCCTGAAAAGGAGGTGATCCAGCCGCACAGTTAGATGAACAGCCACAGCAAAGGAGTTTGCAGTAGGTATGATATTGATTACAACTTTATTATGGTGTTGCAGAAGAATTGGTTAAGGTTTTGAAGCAGCACTGCTTGTATTCATGATATTGACAGATAATACAGATACAAGGTGAATAATAATGACCATGTTTCATTCAAATATATCATGAAAACTTGAAAAGCTAAATACATTAACATCAACCGGACCTTTTTGCTCTACTAGAATAAAGCAATGTTAATCAATTTCAATTCCTAAAGGGACACGTACACTCACAAAAATATTAAAATTGGATCCTAGAAACTAACCATTAAAACTACTGCTCAGACAACTTTCATCAACATCATCATTTCAATACTATAATATAATTTCACATACAAATACTGAGGCCCAAGTTCCAGTTCCTGATATTTGAAGTCTCAGGTTCTGATAAAAAAGCATGAAAGACCTCTTACAATATAATATCGGCTTGAGATTGGACAAAAATTCCACCAGCAAAATAACCAATAAAAATTATTTTCTATTAGAAACAAAGCATCTTATTAACTTACCTAGGCCATGAATGGACTCAATCAACAAACAAAGACTTCTATATTACCAATTACTGATCTACTACAATATTGCCACATTTGGGATGACCAAAGATTCTAATATTGTTCTGTTTACCATGAAATCACTTGCTCCATGCAACAAGTGCGAGTATCTAGTTGTTCAAAAGAAAGGGTTATTACCTGAGGGTCAACATCTGGATTAATTCGAAGTAAAACGTTAACCTTTTCGCCAGCAATTCTAGCAGCTGCTACAATATTCTCTAAATCAAATTCACTATCCACATTAACAAAAACACCTTCTTGAGCAGCTAAAACCAAATCCTCCAAAAGCTTCCCATTTCCATTAAAAATACACCTGCACATTGACACATTAACTCCAATGTGGACACAAATTAAAATTTCAGACCTACCTAATTACGCTAAAATTAAGCAAATACAAATAACCATTTCTAAAATTTACCTTTTGGGGTCGAATCCAGCGCGAAGAGCCAGTCTAAGCTCATTACCACTAACAAGGACAGCCCCACAACCCAACTGCCTCAAATGCTCCAAAACCTTCAAGTTATTATTAGCCTTAATTGCATACCCAATAATTGAATTCAATCCTTCTAAAGCATCCCTATAAGCCTCAACATTTCTAGTAATTTGGGGCTTACTATACAAATAAAATGGTCTTTTTTCAACGTTCTCCATAATATCCTGGACCTTGAGATTCTCACAGTAGAGAAACCCATCAGAGGGTTTTGTGAAACAATGCTTAAAAGGAGTAGTCTTTTGGGTAAACGTATTTGCTTGGTTTTGGGATAAAACTGCTTTGAGAGAGAAAGGTTTTGAGGAGGTTCTGGTGAATTTTAGAGGTAAAATGGGAATTTTAAGAAATGGGTTTTGGTTCAAAGGATAGGTTCGGGTTTTGGACAGAGAGGGTGGACGGTAAAGATGGGTGCTTGTGGTGGTCGCCGCCATTGATCAACCAGAAACTCTCAAAGCCTTTCAGAAAGTGTTGTAGGGTTTAAGAACTGAGATAAAAGAGACTAAAAGGATGCATTGGCTTAACATTCTATTATATTTTAAGAGATTTTAAAAAATCCATTCAAGGTAGATTTTGTTTGGATTTATTAAAATCCTTTGTTATTTAATTCAGACTCTTATAAAATTTATAAAAATATATTGATATTCAATTATTACTTTTAAAAGTCCATATAAAATTAATCGTATTTAAAAAATTACTAATTTTGAAAGATTTTGTAAAATTATTGATTTCGTTAGATTGTAAAATGCTGGGTATAAATAAAAGGTTGTAAGGTGCTAGGTATATTTAAAAATCTCATAAAATCTAACAGAGCCTTAACACGAAGCGAAGGTACCGCTAATCTTAACTATTCAAATTCAAACTTATTTAAAATATATTTTTTACTAATAATAGATAGGGTACCCATTCTCGAACCAATTTAATGTATCCGTTAACGGATATAGGTATCTAAATATCTGTACACTTACCTTATATGTATAATATATCCGTTAACGGATATAGGTATCCAAATATCTATACACTTACCCTATATGTATAATATATCCGTTAATGGATATAGGTATCCAAATATCTATACACTTACTCTATCTGTATATATCATAGGTAGTAATTTCATTGTCCATATCTGTTCTACACATTTATAAATACTCTTATCCTCTAAACGGATCGGAGCGGAGTGAGTACCCTAAAATTCATGTACTTCGATCCCTATTCCTTAATATGTAAAACAATGTATTAATTGTTTGATTGGTTTCAAATTAATTCATGTACTGTGAATTTGATTTTATGACAAAAATTAATATAATGTTGTTGCAAATTTTCAGAATTAATTTGATTATTTTTTGAAATTTTTATGGGTTGATTTCAATTAAATAATGAGTCAATAAAAAAAATTGAAAAAGTTTTGAAATAGTCAAAGAACTGAATAATACAAATTTGACATTGTTGTGGTCGGACCACTAGGCTCCATGAGCCGCAACCGATGGACCGTGTATCGATTTTAAGTTAATATAAAACAGCGTCCCTGCGCGAGCTCTAATAGTTCGCACAGGTCCCGGCTAGCAATCATCATTCAGTCAAAGGACGAGAAGTTTGTGGTCTTCTGACAACAATGTGACTATTCTAGGAGCATAGGATGGCCACCGACGACACTGGCCATTGCAAGCCTTTCATTGTCGGCAGTGGTAAAGTTTTAATGAATAAAAAAAATAATTTTAGAGAAAGTGACGCATTTACTTTTTGGTCCCTCATTGTTTTCAGTTTTTCAATTGGGCTCTAAAACCTTTTAATTTGTTCAGTTAGGTCCTAAAATTAATTTTGATTAGATATATAAATCACTATAATTCCATCAAAGTCAATCAAAATTTATAAAAAAAAATCTCACTAATTCTATAAAACTTTATGTAGAATTCTAGTAGAATTTGCAGAAATCCTTCAATTCCATTAAACTCAACAATTCTTTTAAAATTATACACAATCCTAATCCAATGCACCCCCTAAAAAGTCAAAAACAAAACACCTAGTTTGGAGTTCTGATTTTGTCAGTGTCCCAAGTATAAATTGTAAGAAAAAATTTTTCCCATGCTCCAAAATTAAAAAATTTCTTATTATAAATTGGATTAGATAGACTCTCGAGAAATTAAAAATTTAAACGTGTTAAAATTCCATTAATTTTGATATTTTTTATCTAAAATATATATAAAAGTACGAATGAGGGAACAATGAGTTCCTAAAATATCCGTGCTAAGTTTATAGATTGGAGGACTTTAATTTTACTGGTTGAAAAATAAAATTTAATTTTAATTGGTTATATTGATTTCCTATATGAATCTAAATTCTATTAGAAACTTTAGTATAATTCTAAATAGAAATCGTTATTATTATTATTTAGCTAAAAAATAAAATTCAATTTTATTGGTTGAAAATTTTATTTGTTGAAAAATAAAATTTAATTTTAATTGATTATGTTAATTTTCAAATTTGAATTTAAATTCTATTAAGAAGTTTAATATAATTTCAAATAGAAAATTATTACTATTATTTAGCTAAAAAATAAAATAAATTACACAAAAAAAATTATTATCATTAAAAAACTTTTAGCAAATTTCCTTTCTAATTTAGCTATGAACGTTTGTTAACTATGCATAGAACTAATATATATTTTATCCGTGGGACGTTTATCTATGTAGTATAATATTATCTATGTAGTTAAATTTTAATATAATTAGGAGCTTAGTTCTTTCTAATTATAATATTAATTTATTATTTTTGAAAAATTATTACTATTATTTTAAGGCTAAAAAAATAAAATAAATTACACAAAAAAAAATTATATCATTAAAAAAACTTTTTAGCAAATTTCCTTTCTAATTCCTAGGCTATGAACGTTTGTTAACTATGCAATAGAACTAATATATATTTTATCCGTGGGACGGTTTATCTATGTAGTATAATATTATCTATGTAGTTAATTTTAAATATAATTAGGAGCTTAGTTCTTTCTAATTTATAATATTAATTTTATTATTTTATTATATTAATATATAAATTTTAATTCTATTTCAATTAGAAAGTTATCCTATCGCTACCATTTTTATACATATATTACTTTTCCATTTTACTTTTTTGACTATTAAAAAATTTATATTTTTTGTCTATTAAAAAAATTACTACATCAAGCTTTTACTAATTTGAAAAATATTGAGTGCAATAATTATATATATATATATATATATATTGTCACGGACCCGTTTCCGGCGTGGGCCGGACCGGCACTAGGAACCTTAGGTAAGCATAGGCCCCGAAAACCCGTAGTAAGCCTTAATTTACCTCAACTATACATTCCATTACCAATTTAATAGGAACAGTACGCCCATACAAGTTAAGATATAAATGTTTAATTAAATGTTATACAATCCGGCCCAATTTTTAATATACAATCCGGCCCAATTTTAATTATCTCCAATAAAATTTAGTTTGGGCCTAGTCATTATCAATCACGTTCATAATATGGGCATACTGATTTTCCTGTGTCTAATAATACAATCAACCGTTTATAAAACAACGCATACGGCAAGGCCCAATTGGAAATACACAACCCTATAACTGCGGAGTTCAATAACATTCTGATAATACAATTGGAAATACACGACCCTATAACTGCGGAGTTCAATAATATTCTGATAATAGAATAATTTATACATCCAAAATTAAATAACAGAAATATAAAGCTTACATTTATAACTCTGCTGAGAAGAGTGCAGAGCTTCAGTTGAATCCGCTGCTTCCTAGTACCTGAGAGGTTTGTTGGGGGGGTGAGTTTTGCAACTCAGTGAATAATAATAAATAATACACCACATACACTCAAGCAAAATGCACCCTAGTATACTGAATGAACACACAACAGTCAATCATATGGCATCACATCAGCACCCACAAACAATAAAATAAATTCACACACGTGGGGAAATTAGTCAGTGCGTCACTAAACCCCCGACGAAGCCGTCCTCTACAAACAGCCCATCCTCTCAAACATGTGCCACCCGGGGAGCCAATCCCATATCTGGGGGGACCGGGTCTAATTCCTTCACTTGACGCAGTCCTCTCAATATTTTATTTTTACATTCCCCTCTTTTCTATTTCCATAATTATCTTCATTTCATCAGTTCATCAGGTGCACACGGGGGCGCCGATCCTCCCATTTACCGGCCGCGGTCACGGCCGACGGTCCAATTTCATAATTTCATCAGGATCCATATTTATCGACCGTCCTCACAAACCCATGGTGACCCACTTCATCCCAATTTCACACAAACAGAGCACAGTATATACACAGCACAAGTAATCAAACAAGTCATTCAACGTAATACACCAATTCATCCAAATGCACAATTACATATAAGTATAATTATAGTGATCATAACATAATATGTATGATAAAATACAATATATAAATACATAAAAAATGTAATGTTATGCAAATATAGTGTTGACATGCATTATTTATTATTACTCACAGTGATGGAGGACGAAGCTCTAGCTTTGATTCAGTCCGGGAGGAGCACTAGACGGACCCGAGCAATCTAAGGAATTTAAGAATGACACAAAACAAAAGTAACTATATAACGTATATCAGATTAAAGTATTTCTTACCAACTCTTAGCAATTTTATTTTTATACTTTTAATTTTTCTACGTAATCTTACGTAATCTAATCTCGATATTAATTTCTTTTCTATAATAAATTTTATTTGCTACCGAAATTCATTTTATTTTCTACCGAAATTTCGGTAATATCTCCCCTAAAAATTAGATTATCCACCTGTTAAAATATCAATAATTTATCTAATAACTCCAAACCACATGGCCCATCCATCGGGCAATCAATCAAATAAAATTTTTCCCATCCTCCTTCAATCTCAACATCCCCACACAATCAAATTTAAAATTTACAATAACATTATACCTAAACTACCTTAATCTACACTTTAATTCTATTAATATATCATTATCATCATTATCAAGGTTCCTTAATTAAATCAAAACACTAATATTATAAATCTATTAAACTACTCACAATTACTTAAATTTAAATTAACTAAATAATTAACTACAATAAATAAAATTAATCAACTAATTAATTAACTACAATAATAAAATTAATCAACTACAATAATAACATTAATTCAAGTAACTAAAATTATTAAAATTAATTTTGTTACCCCAAAATATAATCTTTGTCGAATTTTTGCAAGATCGGGAGTTTTTTTTCGCGTGCCGGATCGAAGGGCAGTAACTGCCAGTGGCCGGATCCAACTAACAGTGGCGGAGAGAGGCGGAGAGAGGCGGAGGAGCGGCTGCCAGCGAGGCTTGAAGCTGGTACTGCTGCTGTAGGCGCGACAGACCTGACAGAGGGTCTGACTGTGTGATCTGGTGGCGCTGCGTGAGCTAGGACGAGGCGGGACGAGCGACAGAGCTGCTCCGGTGACGAGCGGCAGTGAGAACGGCGGTGGCGCTCGAGCGGCAGTGAGAACGGCCGGGGCGCTCGACCGGACAGCTGCTGGGACAGTTGATCGCGAACGCAAGTGCCAGGGAAGAAGAAAGCGAAAGAAAGAAAGAAAGAAAAAAAAAGGGAAAGAAAGAAGCAAGAACGAAAGAAGAAGAAGAAGCAGAGCAGAGGGTCATTGGCGGCGCGATCGGTGGCCAGTTGGACCGGTGGTGGACTGACGAAGGGTATGGCGCAAGAAACTGGCTGAGGGGAGCGCTGAAGTTTGCGCCTGTGCGAGATAAGGGCGAGCAGGCTTCTAGAAGTGGTGGGGCATGATTCGGGGTTCGATTTCGGCCCCAAATCTTCGAATTTTTGTTTATTTTTTCAATTTTAATTGTTTTTTCGATTCGGTTATCACTGTACAAACAAATTCATTAATCACACTTTAAATATTTAAAATACATTTCACGCCTGTCAGTTCTATTAAATTTTAAACTTGAAAAATCTTTGCGATAATAACAAATTCGGGTCTATTTCAACTATATATATATATATTATATATATATCATATATATATATATCATATATAATCATATATATATTTGGTTTCTGTAAGTATAATTCTCTTATTTACTATGATTGGATACCATTAAGTTCTGTTTCTGTAAGTATAATCTTATTCTATGAATTGATACCATAAGTTCTACCCTTTAATGTTGTATAAATTATTAATAATATATTTATTTTATCTTTTAACTCAATTCTTTAAGATTTCACTTCATAATTTTTAGATTTTAAAATTTTAAATTAACATAGTAAAATTTAACCTTCAATAATTCCTTTAACCCTCAATGGGTCATCTATTTTTTTTAGAGAATATCTATTTTTTTTTCTTTTTAATCCTGAATTTATTGTCTTTTTTTTAGCAAATGAATTAGAATTAGCATCGGAAAAGGAAATTTCCTAAACAAGTTTCTGTAAAAGAATTTAAATGATTCGTTTAAAACTATGTTGTGTACTTCCTATTATATTTCTCTCATACTTCTTATAAAAGAATTATTATTTTATATTTTCTGAATGAGGCTATTTAAATTTACAAAATAATGCTTTATTTTTATTAATATCTAAATTAGGAATTATAACTTAAATTATGAATTATATTATATTATATTATCATTATTTGTGTGTATATATAATATGTATAATCTATAATCTAAAATGTACGTGAAAATAGGAATGGGCAGGAACACTGAGATTGTCAAAAATAGCTCTGCTCAATTTATGAATTGACAATTTTGATTTGTCATATTAATTTCATATTTAAATCTAAATTATATTAGATAACACAATAAATTTAATTTCATATTTAAATCTAAATTATATTAGATAACACAATAAATTATACTATATATTATATAAGGTATATATTAAATATGGTAGAAATATAATATTTTTAAGAATTTTAAGTTTATTCATTGAAAAAATAAAAATAACTTAATTTTCATTAGTTATATTAATTTCATTTAAATTTAAATTATATTGGATATACTAAGAAATTCTATTATGTACTAATAAGGTGTATATTATATACGTAAGAATATAATATTTTTAAAGATTTATATATAAAAGTACGAATAGGAAACATCGATTTCTACAACGCTACTATTAAGTTTAGTTATTGATAAAAATATTATTGAGGATTTTAATTTTATTGATTGAAAAATAAAGGTAGTTTAATTTTGATTAATTATGTTAATTTCATATTTGAATCTAAATTAAATATAATTCTAAACATGATTTTTTTTTTTTTTTTTTTTTTTTTTTTTTTGAGAAGGGAATTCTAAATATTTTTTTTTTTTTTTTGAGAAGGAATTCTAAATATGAAATTGATATAGTATAGATTGTAGATATTTTTTTTTATTTAATTTAGGAATCTTAAAATAAATATGATACTAATTAACTTAACTATTTACCAATAAATATATTTTATTTTTAATTATTTTAATGTTATATAATAAGGCTATATATGAAAATAAAAATTCTTTTTTTTTACTATATATTTTTTAAAATTTATTCAATTTAGAAACTTTAAATTAAATATTAAGATTTTAAATATATATTACATATTTCTTGTATTTATTATATATTTTTCTGCTCTCTCTAAATTAATTTATATAATCAACAATGATATTATAAATTTAATGCTACATGATATTTCTATCAATCTATAAATTTAGTAAGGGTATTTTAGGAATATAATGCTTCCCATCCATACTTTATATATATTATAGTTTATAAATTATAAATTTATTTTATTGATTAAAAAAGCATAAGTAATTCATTTTGGTTGATTATATAAACAACCCGAATTTTTATTTTTAAAATATTTTCCAATTAAATTTAATGAACCGACAGCCTGTAAATTTATTTCAATATTTTAATGCGACTACTGTGATAAACTGAACCGAAAAAGAGATTGAAAAATTTGAAAACCAATTGAAAACCAAAGGCTTGGGCCGAATCGAACCTGCTCGACCCAAACAATCTAGAAACGTCTCCTTTCCCTTTTTTTTTTCTTCTTCTCATCAACGCTCACTCCCTCACCATTTTTGCGCCACTAGTCCACCACCGACACTGCCATCAGCACACTGCCAGCGCCACCACCTCCTCCGCACACTTGACCAGCGCCACCCACCCTCCTCCTCTCTTCTCTTCTTCTTCTTTCTTTTCTCTTCTTTTCTTTTCTTTCTTTCTCTTTCTTTTTCCCTGCCCGCCAGCGACTCCGTGGCTGGCAGAAGGCCAGATTGCGCCCCCACCAGCCTCGAGCGGAGCCCATTAGAGCAAATACCGCTCCTCACCGCCCGCTTCGCCGTCTTCTTCACAGCCTCCATCTAGCGAGCACCGTACGACAGGAGCCAGCCGGCCTCAAGCATCAGTTGCCAGCTCCAGCCGCGTCCTTCGACCACCAGGAGCCATATCTGTCGCGGCCATGGCAGTTCGCCGCCAAGCTGTCCGCCACCAGGTCGCGCCGCCACGCCCAAGTCAGCCCTCCTGCGTCGATCTCAGCGTTGCGGTCCACATCCGCTTCCACAAGCACGCGTCAGTTTTCAATCCGGCTACGCGTTAAAATCCACAAAATCCTCTGCAAGAAAATAATATTTTGTTTGGGGTATGAATTTATTTTATTACATTCGTGCGTTAATTAATTCTAATTTTAGTAATCTTGGTCTTAGGCTCTTACATTTTAATTTCCCTTTAGTAATATTATTTAATTAACATTAATTCTTATTATTTGCTAGTTAATAATTTAGTTAATTTAATCTTATTAATTGTGAGTAGCTTAATGATTTATAATACTTAGTGTTTGATTTAACTTTAAGGAACCTTTGATTAATAACATATTAATACGAATTGAAAGTGCTGGCATTCAAGCGTAGTTTAGATACTAATGTTATTGTACAATTATTAATTTTGATTGGTTGTGGTGACTGTTGCAGATTGAAGGAGGAATGCGGGAAAATCTTTGATTTGACTTTGAATGCCCGCATGAATGGCGCTGATTGGTTGAAAATCTGTTTACATTTTAACAGGTGGATAGTCCAACTTTTAGGGAGAGTTTTGCCGAAATTCCGGTCTAGGAATTAAAGGATTATTTTATAAACTCTAATAGATAGTACGAAATAAATTCATTATTGCTTAAGGAATATTATCTATTATCAATCATATTATTCTACTTAATAATAATAATTATTATTAATTATTAGTATTCTTATTAGTATTTATTATAAAATATTCACTAACCTTTATTTTAAAGTTTGATAAATTAGAAATAAATATATAAATTAGAAAACCATATATATATATATAGTTTCAATTACATAAGTGAATTAAATGTACTGGTAACCAAAACAATAAACGAATGTGAAAATAATTTTCCGAATCTTAGAATCTTACTTTAGAATTCTTCTTGTTTAAATTTTAGAGCGATTATTAAACATTCAACAATGCGACGGACAAAAGCTGGCGAAGCATGTGGCTTAAAAACAGGCGCAGTCCTTTAAAAGATTAATAAAGGAACTGCTGAAGTAGTGTAAGATCAACTTAGTCATCATCCGCCTGCATTCATGCATTCACGGCCTAAATGTTATCACGCATTATTCTGTTGAAATTATCTCATACTGTGATGGCACTATGGTTGATCATTCCTAAAAAATTTGGTTTGCATTATTTGTGTATGTGGAACTATGCTGTGCCTTTGTTTGTGTGAATTAGGGATTCGAAGTGGGTCACCAATGGGGGTTTGTGGACCAGTTTACCGTTATATGGATCCTGAATTCTGATTTTTACCGTTACCGTTATACTGGATCCCGATGGTATATGTGATATGGATCCTGAATATGATATGAAATTTGGCCGGGTAAATGGGAGATCGGCGCCCCCGTGTGCACCTACTGCTATGATTTGTGTGATATGGAAAACCACAGGTTGGTTTCTTTATTGGGCGCACCTGATAATCTAGATTGATCGCAGCCCGCAGGGTGGCTTCCTGTTGTGAGCGCCTGATGATCTAGATTTGATGGAGACGACCGGGTTACCTCCTGTTGGTAGGGAAAAGAAAAGAGAGAATGGAAAAACAATGAGAGGGCTGGTCAAGTGAAGATTAGACCGGTCGGCCAGTACTGGGGATCGGCTCCCTGGTGCACACGTGAGAGGATGAGCCATGTGGGAGGACGGCTCATCAGGGGTTCGGTGACTCCACTGACTAATTTCCACGTTCTTTGATGTGATTATATGAAGGTGATAATAATTGTGATTTGCTGTTGCTATTCGCCATTGTGTGCACCAAAACTGCATGATTCATATTAATTAAACGCATGACCAGCATCTAAAACTATTTTAGCATCTGTGTGACTGCTGTGGGGTCGAGAGGGCGTTATCTAACCCTACTCATCTGGAGTTCTGCGCGCTCCACCCCCTGCCTACTATTTTTTTTTTCCAGGGTAATAGACAAGAAAGCGAAAGCCAATATTGGAGTTGAAAATACTTCATTATAGAAGACCGTTAATGATTCAGAAATCAACGATTGTGAATGTAAAGTAGAGTCAGTCCGCAATTGTATTCCAACTGAGTTGTAAATGATAAAATAGCAGTATAGCGAACATTCTTATTATGTGGACTCGTACTCTGGATATCATTTCTGTGAAATGACAATTATTGGGCCTGATATCCATAGAATGTAGGATTTAAATAAGTACGGCTACTACTGTAACACCCAGGTCATGGCCCAGCCCATGGTAAGTATTGTCCGCTTTGGGCCATTCCGTACGAGGTCACCCTCACGGTTTTGTCCCTTTGGGCCAGGGAAACCTCCACTCTGCTAACCCAAAAGGCGCCTACCATGTTCTGAGACCACCCCTCTTTATGTATAGATGGTTTACCTCGTCCATAGCCGATGTGGGATTCGCCTAAGGTGATGTGCCCCAAACCTGGGATGTCACATTCACCCCCCCCCCTTAGGGACTCAGTGTCCTCGCTGAGGTTTGCCCCACCACCAGCCAGAGGGAACGAGACCGGCTCTGATACCTTAGGCGAATCCCACATCGGCTATGGACGAGGTAAACGATCTATACATAAAGAGGGGTGGTCTCAGAACATGGTAGGCGCCTTTTGGGTTGGCAGAGTTTGTTTGCTGGGCCGAGGGAAACACTGCTCGCTCGTGCCACTAACCGCAGAACGCGTCACAACATAGTTCAAGGTTGTCGACCGCTTTTGGTATAGGAACTGTACGCCACCTTCTGTGGCGTGCCCGATGTGGGATTCGCCTAAGGTGTTATTGGCCCCAACCTGGGGATGATCCACATACTACGTGGGCTTTGGGGGCCTTAATCCGACCCAGGTCCTAAGTCGCGGTCCGGCCCACGGAAATGGGTCGTGACAGTTATATAATTTTTTCTATTTGAATTTTAAATTCTATTAACCCAAAACGCGTCACACTAGTTCAAGGTTGTCACCCTTTATGTATAGGACTTCCACCTTGTGCGTAGCCGATGTGGGATTCGCCTAAGGTGTTTTGCCCCAAACCTGGGATGTCACATACTACGGGCTTTGGGGGCCTTAATCCCACCCAGGTCCTAGTGCCGGTCCGGCCCACGGAAATGGGTCGTGACATTATATTAATTTTTCTATTTGAATTTAAATTCTATTAGATAAAATAATAAGAAATTATAAGATATATATTGAATAAGGTATGTGTTAAATATAGTAAGAATATAACGTAATTAAGTATTTTAATTTTATTGGTTAAATTTAATATAGTTATGCTTTGACATATGCTTTTTTTAATTCTTATATAGTATTAGAGTTTTAATTAATTTTTATATATCATAGGGAAATATTGTAAACAACCTGATTCAAATTATGATAGTTTGCTCAATTATTATCATTTAAACTGATAAGAATTAGTAATATTAGTAGTAAGTTTAGGAGCTACAAATCAAATCATAGAAAACAAAACCATAAAAAGATAATTTAGTTTTCTTTTATTTTTCCAACAAATGCAATTGAGTTGGAAATGAAAACATTTTTTCATAGATAGCAAATACCAAAAAAAGAAAAATTCCAACATGGTTAACACATTGTATGGAAAAAATGAAAATTTTCTCGATCACTCATTTATATTTACAATTTTCTATAGGATTGAACATATTTAAAAGATTGCATTGGGTAAGGATTCCCAATCCTTATCTCCAAAAAGAAAGCATTTTTATTTATTTTGTAAGCAAAAACTGATATAAGAAATGCCTTGGATTCCCAATATTAAATAGAAAAACCTACAAAAATTAGATGAAAAATAAAGTAAATGTGCAGTCTCAATTTTTAAAGTTCACATATACAATTAAATTCAACCATCAAAATTAGAGTCGAATTTTCTAATTAGAAACTGCACAAATGGACAAATAGCTGCAAACATAGATTTATATATAGCAACACTATAAATTCTAGAGTTTAGAGTACTAATTAGAGGAAGCAAAAGAACTAGAACAAAGACAGTGTTAGATGCTACACATGATTTTACAAAGACCAGTCCCAATAACATTATTAATAACTATTTTTATTATATACTTTGCTTTTTTAGAATAATATATAAATTTTAATGATATATCTTGTTGTTTGTTATGTAATTATTAAATCTTTTTATTTTATTATTTCATGAATACTCTTAGATTTTTAGAAACTATTCAATAATATTATAATTTATAACAAAATTATATATATATATAAAGCAATAAAAAATTATATATAAAAATTAAATTACCACTTGAAATGAGAAAAAATCAATGAGTACACATACACGAATATATATATAACAATGAGTACAAACAACGCGCAACGCGCTTTCACAAAAACTAATTATTTATAAAAATATTAATATATTTTTTAATTTACTGAGAAATTCAGTGGATCAAAAGAAAATAAAATAAACTTTTACGGCCGCATGCTAAAAGATTTTCTTTCGCCCTACCCATCAAATTAGTAAAAACTGAAAGGTATCAAAAGTAGCTATTAGCAGTCTAATACATTAATACCAACTAAGCATTATATGGATAACATGACATTACCTCTACATTAAAGTCTTTCGTTTTTATATACATTATATATGAATTTAGCTGATTTACACATCAAAAGAAAATAATAACATAATTTTTTTTACTTCTTATCAATGGATTAAATATATGCATTTGCACAATAATTATATAATTAAAATTATAAAATCCTTATAAAAATAATTAGACATAAAATAAAAATAATAAAGTGCTTATAAAAATAATTAGACCAATTATACTTTAAATATTGGCAGAAAAATATAGAAATAGAGTTAAATTATAATTAGATACAATATATATATTTTTAAAATATAAAATAGAATTTATAAGGAAAACTAATTGAAATTTTGAAAAGTTTCTATGAGTAGTTTCACCTCCCTTGATTTATGCAGTCTTCGATTTCAATTTTTTGTGGAGTCTTGAGATTTTAATTGGTTAGAACTTGTAGTTTCTTTTTGTAGATAGAGCTAGAAGCGGAGTCAGACTCCAAAACTACAAAGGGCTAAAAGAAAATTTTCAAAATTAAGGGGCCAAATCAAGGAAAAATTTTTTTCACTGTTTATAGATAAAATTTTCAATGTTTTTTAAGTTTGGAGGCTCGGGCCTCAATCCCTCGCCCTACTAACCCGTTTAAGTATTATACCGGTATCTGTTTAAATTTCTGGTTAACATTAAATTTTTTTTTTTAAAAAATAGAAAATTATTATTTACACTTCTGGACAAATATAATCTGTTTCGTTATTCTAAGTGGGTTTTATATTCTAAGTAATGAAGAACTTATTATTCTTAATTCGTGGGTTCAAGAATTTAACTTAATAAAAAATAAAAAATAAGTAAGAATTATAAAATTATTTTTTTGATTTAATAAAAAAAAAATAAATATTAAATATAATTATAGCATTAGTTATGATTAGAAAGTTGTATATATAATTTTTTTTTAAATTTATTATTTTAAATATTTTTAGAATATTAATTAAACAAATAATAGGTACTAGTAGTTTGCGTCTCAGATGGATGGGATTGTTGGCCACTTAAATTTTATGTATCAAAATTTAATTAGATATATAAAATTTCCATTTTGAACATGCTTAATAAAATAGAATTAATATAATTTTAATTAATCCACTAACTAATATAGTTTTTTAATCCAATTTAATATTTTGACAATTTGTAAATTAACTAAAATTTTTATAACTTGAATGGAGTAGTTTAATTAGTGGTAAAGAACACTTGTGACGTCGATCATCATGGCTTGGGTCATGGGTTCAATTAGCCATGGCCACTAGTTCAGTTTGAATCGAACCAAATTGTACTGTAGACGAATTGGAATTGGACCGGAATAGTCGGTTCAAAATTTTAAACTGGAACAGACAGTTCAAGGATTGGTTAAGATTCATGTGAATGTTACATGCTGAACCTGAACCAGCGGCTCCGATCCGATTCGAATCGGAAATTTTTTTTTTTTTTAATTTTTAAAATTATAATCACTTAGCCTATTTTATAAAATTTAGTATATAATTATATTGTTTAATACAAGTGGGAGTTTAACATTTTTCCTTTTAAATATTTTACTTAGTTCAAAATGACATTATTTGAAGCATTTTTATAATTTTTGTTTGATTATTTTGTAAAATTAATTAGTTTTATTGCTTATGTGAGTCTAAGCATTCTAAAAATTATTTAAAATAAATTTACTATTTATTTTTTTAAATTCACATTAATTTTTTTAAAATAAAGACGCCTTAGAATTGAATTTTTATTTTTTAAGAAAAAATTAATACACACATCGCGGAAAACTATGATTAAAACTGTTCTAGAACCAGTAGGAATTGAAACCGGACTAAAACCAGCTGTTCAAGGGCCAGTTCAGAATCAATATTTTAAAAATCTTGAACCGCCGGTTGCATGAATCGGAACTGGCGTTTCAATGAATCGGCCATACCTAGGTTTAATCCTCTGCAATACCTCCCGAGCCAATCCTTTGCCCCTCGAAGGCAACATTAGGATTAGTTAGGTTTATGAATAGTTAAGACGGATACGAACATGATATATACCGTGCAAGAATTAAAAAAAATTTCTATTTCTACAATTACGTAGTCTTGTATTTCCTTTCATTTTAAATTAAACAATTTTGCACAAATAAGATAATGTAACTTGTAATCTTCATTTAGCCAGGGCTAAAAGAAGACGTGCCTATAGCTTAGTGGAGCACCACAAACAAGCAATAGTTGACTTTATGCCATATAGTTTCAATTTAATTTAAACAACCAATTAGTGTATATATATAGCATTTTAGGTTTAAACAATTGCACTAAATAAGATATGGGAGCACTTGGTAATCTTCAATTTAGCAGTGGCTAAAGGAGACGTGCCTATAGCTTAGTGGAGGCACCACCAAACAAGCAATAGTGACTTTATGCATATAGTTTCATTTAATTAAACAACCAATTAGTGATAAATGATTACCTACGTATTTATAGGGCCATTAAAACCAGTATATATAGTATACATAATAATGGCAAAACTGTTTTAAAAGCATTTATTAATCCAATATTAGGGACATTCGCGGAGTTATTGATATTTCAATCTATACGTTTAAATTATAATTCGACAAAATGACTAATTATATTAACTATCACTCTCGATTGAAAAACTGCATTTTTATAGTAATAAAACAAGAGCAAATTACGGAGAGCTCAAAGAGTATACTTCACTAATACATAAAAAAATTATGCGTAAATGCGACACACTAGCTCTTTCAAAGTAATGTGTTATTTGATATAGATTTAAGATCTGTTTCCTGGACAAGTATTGACAACGGGTAATAATTAAAAGTAGGTAATGTATTGTTCGAATTTTAATAAATTTTTTATTTCTCTAAATAATATTGAAATATGCACTATCTATTCTTCCACTCTCTCTAGGCAGATAATCTTTCACTAAAGAGTATAAAATATTTCGGAAAACTAACTACATATATGAGCGAGAGCTTATGTTGAGGAACTCGCTAGAATAGAGATCCGTTTTAATGATCCAAAGATTAGGAAGACACAAAAGGCAAAGGAAAAAAAGAGAGATGGACATATAAAAATAAAAACAAGAACATAGCAAAAACACAGACTTATCTAAAACGATAGTTGAGATAGCTTTAACAAAGAGAGATATGCAAACTGTTTTAAAGCAATTTATTAATCAAATTGTGACATTCCTTAATTATTGATATTCATCAACTAAATTATATTCACAAATGACTAATTATATGCATGGATAAAAACTCATTTTATAGTAAAAAAAGAGCAAATTACAAACAAAGTAAATTAAAAATAAAAATTATCGTAAATGGCACCTACTTAGTATGTGTTATTTGATAATAATTTAATGGTAATTGTCATTTTATGAATTTTTATTTTCTCTAAAATATGAAAAATATTCACATTTAAGTTTAGCAGACAATTTCTATAAGGTGAAAAATTCGACCATAAATTATGAGGAGAGTTAGTTAGAACTCTAAAATGAGAATCGTTTTATATCCAAAGATTAGGAAGACACACTTAACGGCAAAAGAAAAAAACGAGAATGCATAAAAAAAAAAAAAAAGAAAAAGAAAAAATAGCTTCTAGAAAGGTAGTTATAAATTTTACCGGGAAACAAAGGAAAGGCGTTAAGAAGTTAGTTAAAGATTATTGCGCGTATGTATGGAGTGGCATGCATTTAGCTTTCCTAACTCTTTCTCTCTAATACATAACTAAAAAAAGCAAGAACCCGTCAATGGCTAGCAACCAAAAGGTCCTTTTCATCACTATTTCTGTAACTATCATATATGTCATTTCTCTTCCATTTTTAGGGTTGTCCTGCTAGCTAGGGGCCCTTTGCTTTAACACATTTTTTCCTGCTCTTAAATATATATTACTTGTCCCCTTCTGCTCCTATAGCTACCCGCATTCTTTCTGAACGTAAATCTTTCTTTTTTTCTTCTTTTCTTCATTAAGCACTTCTAATTCTTGCATTTCTCAATCATCCTTAGATACTATTTCCCATGATGGATCTCTGAATTTCAGTTCTTGGTTTTTTTCATTTTTGAATTTCGCATGTCTTATTGAAATAGAGCATTTGTAAATCAAGATTTGATGTTTAAGTGCTTAAAATGACAAGATTAGTTTGGTTAATTGGTTCTTGTTATTAAACTTTTCAATTGTTCCTGGTTGTTTTCATGCCCCTATAGCATGTGTAGCTAGTTTACGTAATCGTCTCTCAGTATTTGTTTAGTAGAATTTATATAGATTTATGTAATGCTTCTTTTAAGTGTTTCTGTTTCAATCTTCCTTTCCCCTTCCTTCACCCCCCCCTCCCCCCCACCTTTTTTTCTTTTTTAAGCGTATCCTTATGCATACAAGTTGTTTGTGTTTTGGTTGCTATGATTTTTCTCAAAAGGCATATGTATGCTTAAACATCTTTTTCATGTATACTAGCCAGTTTTTACTTTTGATTTTGTAGTTCTGTAATGTATTTATATGGTTGTAGGCATACATATATCGTGCGGGGCAATTTTTTGTCGTGCTTGAACCTCCTGATATTTTTGCCATCTCAAACAATTGATCTTTTAAGATTTAATCATAGCCATGGCGGATACAAAAGCAGGTAAGCATTTGACTATGTATTTAAATTTCAATACAAATAAAATGATGAAAGATGGAGAATGAGCTTTTGAAAGGAAATTCCTTGGTGAAAAGGCACATTTTCCTAATTTGTTAATGCAGCCTCATTTTATATTCAAGTACTGTGTTGCCTTTGAATACTTGATTAAGCAGGTTTAGACATGGATAGCTCTGACGAGGACAGGAAGACCAGGCTTGCAGCTCTAAAGAAGAAGGCAATCAATGCCTCCAACAAGTTCAGGAATTCTTTGACAAAGAAGGGCCGCAGAAACAGCAGAGTGATGTCTGTTTCTATTGAGGATAACATTGATGCTGAGGAATTACAGGCAGTTGAGGCATTCCGTCAAGTGCTTATCCTTGATGAGCTGCTCCCCAGTAAGCAGGATGATCACCATGTTATGCTCAGGTTATTTTCTTTTTCTTTTCGAGACTCAAATATTTTTTAGGTCATGTTATGCACTAAGTTGTACAATTTTCTGGTTTTAATTTTTAGTTCAACTAAACAAACAACTAAATGTAGGCAAATGTTTAAATCTGTTTCCAAGGACATTATATATAGAAAAAGATTCTATTGAAGTTTTCTAGAGGTATTATTATTCAGAATTAAGTCAGTCCTTTTTAATAAAATAGTTACATGACAAGTTCATTTTTTGTCAAATAGAGCCTGAGGTTTTAATTCCTTTTTAGAAGTTTTTTAAATGTCTTAATCAAATTAAGTCAGTCCACAATACTTTTTAATTAGAATTTTCATTTTGTAAATTTTCCTGCATAGAAAATGACTAGATTGCTAACTTATTGAAAATTATGATACAGATTTTTGAGGGCTAGGAAATTTGACGTAGAGAAAGCAAAGCAGATGTGGTCTGATATGCTCCAGTGGAGGAAGGAATTTGGTACTGACACAATCATTGGGGTAATAATCACAAAAACAGAGATAGAATTAGAATGTTGCAGTTTTACGGCATCCGTATTTTTCTGTAAGCTTCATTTGGTTCGCTTGTTTAGGACTTTGAGTTCCAAGAATTAGATGAAGTCTTGAAATACTACCCACAAGGGTACCATGGTGTCGATAAGGAAGGACGACCTGTATACATTGAAAAACTTGGTGAAGTTGATGCTACCAAGCTGCTGCAAGTCACAACATTGGACCGATACGTGAAGTACCATGTACGAGAGTTTGAGAAAGCTTTCGTTTATAAGCTTCCAGCCTGTTCAGTTGCAGCAAAGAGGCATATTGACCAGAGCACCACCATTTTGGATGTACAAGGAGTGGTATGTGAGAATTTTTACTGCCATCGTATAGGTCGACTTTAATTAATTAAATTTGTTGTTTTACTCTTCAAAAGTCTAGTACTAATTCTAAATTATCCATCGGTAAGGGTCTTAAACAATTCACAAAAACTGCAAGGGAACTTATTGCACGCATTCAAAAGATTGATGGTGATAATTACCCTGAGGTAATAATTTTTTTAACATTATTAGATTTGTAGTCCCTTACATTTGGATGAATAACAGGTTTTTACATTACATGACATTAATTGAATATTTCTCTCTTTTTTTTCCCCTCTTTTTAATTCTCAGTCCCTAAACCGCATGTTCATCATCAATGGTGGTACTGGATTCAGGTTTTTATGGAACACTGTTAAGCAGTTCATTGACCCCAAGACTGCTTCCAAGATCCATGTAAGTATTAATCTTTAAATAGTGTGAAGATACATTATTTTAACTAAACTAAACTAAACTATTAAATAAATCTTTTTGGCTAGTTCTTGGGCAGTAAATACCAGAGCAAGTTGCTTGAAATAATCGATGCTAGGTAAGTTAAATTCTTGGTTGATTACATGAAATTTGTTCTAGCAAATATTTTTTACCTTTCCAAGTTCTATTTACTAACATATTTTCGTTCTAGTATGCTTGTTCCAAGAGAATATAGATTGTATTTTTTTTTTTTCAATTTCTCTGCTGAACCATTCTTTTGTTTCTGTACTGCAATCAGCGAGCTGCCAGAATTTTTGGGCGGTGCATGTACTTGTGCTGATAAGGGTGGATGTATGCGCTCTGATAAGGGTCCATGGAACAATCCAGACATAATGAAGGTAAAACTGCTACTACTCACGGGTTCTATTTGTTAATAGAATTTCTTTCATTTATGCAATATTGTATAAGATATCAAATAAAAATGACATTTTGTTGATTTTAATGATCCAGATGGTTCAAAATGGTGAACATAAATGCAACAGGAGAATTTTGTCAGGAATTGAAGAGAAGGCAATCTCTGAGGATGAGAAGGCATGCCCAAAGGTATTTGTACTTGCCAGACACTTCAATTTTCACCGTCTTGTAGTTCATTACATTTTGAAACACACTTCAATTTTCACCATCTTGTAGTTCATCACATTTTAAAACACAAATATGAAAATAAGCATGATTTTTGAAACTATCTAGAGTTTTTACTCTATTAACCTTTATGCTGTTGTTGTTTAAAATGACAAAGACGGTAGATCCTTTCAAAGTAGCAGCAGCTGCGGATCTTGAGTTTAAAAAATTCTGTCCTGTTCCTGAAGAAGTAAGTTATCTAGATTTTTATCTGATAGATTACTGAATAACAATGACAAATGGTTAAGATGTAATCATGAAATTGAAATGCAAGGACTAAAAATTTGGAAACTTGTAAAATAATTTTATTTTGAGTTTATTCATCAAGTTGTCTAGTTCTGCTTATAATTCTCTCTTTTATGTACTTGAAGTTTCTCAATGGCACAAAGAGCAACATCACAAACTATGGCAACCTCATTCCAATGGTCGACAAGTCTGTAGATGCTGCTTGGGATCCTCCCATGAAGTTCGATGCCTCGAAAGGTGTGCAATTCATCGATATAAAACGCATCTCTCCTAAAACCATATCTCGATATGAATCTTTAGCGTTAGATATATGCTTATTTATGAGATACTTTCTTAGAGTCAATTTTGCATTGCTATTTGAGTCGTTGGCGTTGCTGAGAAAAACATTGCATTCGAAATGTTTATTAGAAGTCATTAAATTATTTTTAAGGTAACTTTGGCATATTAAAGTCATAAAACTCCGAAACAGCTAAAGGACAATTTCAAAATGTTTTCTTAGCAGCATCAAAAGAGCTGCTTTTTAGAAGAACATATTTCAACCTCAATGTCAAAGAGCATTAATTGTTACGATTTTAACATTGTTTTCTTCAAAAGTTAAAGAACTAATGCATATTCTGCAATCCATTGCCTTCTATTAATTAACAACATTACACTCTTATTTCCAACACAGTGGCCGAATTCCCTGCAGCCGGTACTTGCAGGGCTGATGGAACAAACAATCTAATCGTTAGTGGAGTTATGGCCTTGGTAATGGGAATTGTCACCATGGTTCGCATGACACGTAACATGCCAAGAAAAATTACTGAAGCTGCAATCTATGGTAGTCAAGTTTATTACGATGATACGATGATGAAAAATAATGCATTGCCAGAACCCTCCATCTCTACTGCTGAATACAAGACCATGATGATGCGCATGGCCGAAATGGAAGAGAAGATGAATTTTCTTGCATTGAAAGCAGACACTATGCCGCCCGAGAAAGAGGAAATGTTGAATGCTGCTTTAAGACGCACTGAAGTCCTGGAGCAAGAGTTGGCTGCAGCAAAGAAGGTAACTTAAAACATTTTTTTTTTCAATTCTCTATCATACAATTTGGAAGCAAACTAAAACAGAATGTACTTTTAACAGCCGTTAACAATTGGCAGCAATACTGTTTAACATACACTTGTTGTTAATCATTATACTTAACATCAAGTAACAAATATTGCTAAACCTAATATTTGTTTGAGGTAACTTTTGTAATTCTTGCTTATTGTTATTGCAGGCACTTGACGTTGCAGTTGCTAAACAGCAGGAACTTCTACAGTACATTGAAAAGAAGAAGAAAAAGAAGAAGGTATGCATATCTGTAATGTCGTTTGCTTGTTTAGTAATGGACATTTAACATTTCTAATCAAAGGGTTTTTCTTACATATTTCAGTTTTTCGGGTTTTGACCAAAGAATCCAGAAAAGCTGAGTGAGGTTACAGGTGATGGTTTTTCTGCAATGCCCCACACGAGAACTTGAGAATTACTAATACTGGAGGCGATTAGAAATTTTTTGCCCCTATATTTGTTATTATTTTAAGTGTTTACTGCTTTGTATGCTACTCAACTTAAACGCTTTGTATATTACATTGAGCTTTTTCTTTGCTTTCTTGTTCATATCTGTATAAGTTTGAGTATTGATGGAATGTACTTTTCCAGTTCTGCAGCAGTAAGAGAAGGTGGGAGGGAGGTTTAAATTTAATATGAAGTAAATTGATCAAAAAACAAAAATGGTTGGTGAAAGTTTTAGCTATAAATACAAAAGTTAGGTAAATTTCATTAGCAATTATAGAATTATCAATCACTAAAATTAACGAAGAAGAAGAAATTAACCCTTGAAATTTCCAAAAAGTTCAGAAATAAATATGATTATCCCTGTTAGAAATTAAAGAAACTTCATTGTTTGAACTTTTTTTTTTCTCTGGATGGATCTTTACTGTTTGAACATTGATAAAATCACATTGATGTGGAGAAATATTGTAGTTATGTTCTGCATACACTGGAGGACAGTTGCAAGAATTTGGGTTTTATTTACATACTGAAGTCCTCCTAGCAATTGAAAATGATAACATCTTTTCTTTTTTCCTGTTTCGGTTTGACTTATGACAAAAAGAAGAAAAAAAGAAATTCTAATTGCATTCAATTTTGAGAATTTAATAAATTAATTAGACTAAATTAAGCTATAATTACAAATTTAGTATTTGAATTTTGCTTTTTCTTTTTTCTATTTCATATCCAATTTTATTTATTATAAATCAAATGTCTAAATTAATAATTCTTTTACAATTAATTATATATTGAAAAAAAAAAAGGAAAAATATAAGATAATTCTAAAAATGAAAAAGAAAGATGAAATTAAATGGATGTTCATAGTTGAAGTTTTACGTCTGATATAATTTAAACTTTGAAAAAGAAGATATTATTTTGTAAAATAAATTTTTTTGTTAAATAGGAAATACGAAATTAGAAATATAACACATTTTGTATCGAAAACCATGATAATTTTGTAAAAACATCTATCTCATAGAGCTCATGTTGAATCTCAAATGACCATTGTCCCACTTCGGGTGACCGTAAATGAAAGCAAACAACAATTACATAAATACACTTTATATTAATGATTGGTTAAACCAAATTTGATATTAAACAACTAAACTTAACAATTTAATATAAAATCACAGACCAATTTAACCTATTATAATTAATAATAAAAATTTTAGTTTTCAAATTGATAAAATATCCTAAAAATTAGGGATAGAATTACAAGAACACAAAAAGAGCATCTCTTTTCTTTTTTTTTTTTACCTTACATTATGGACAAACGTATTTCAAGTAGCATGGTATTAATCACTAACCTGCAATTATGCTGAATCCCAGGAAAAAAAAAAAAAAAACCTGCAATTATGCCAGTACTTGATCATTGATCAAGGAAGAAGACAATTAAATCATGCAATGTTCACACCTTTTTCCTGTATCTCAACAAGAACAATAACTAGGGATTCATAAGTCAAAACTCAACAAGCAGCTTACATAACTACATAACAGATCTCACACTAAGTTTTTTTTTTTCAGAAATTTAAGGGAAAACAAATCAAGAACAAGAATGTAAAACAGATATTAAAGAAACACCTTAAGGCTTCTGTGCCAAACCAAGCGCTCAAACGATATATAATATAAATATGAGTATTTCAAGGCCTTAACAATTGTCAAATGCATTAATAATTTCATATTAGAAAAATATACATGGAAAATGCATAAAATTGGACAAAACAAACCACACGAACATGATTTGAGATTGATGGTAGTCATACAACAACGTCTTTGTTCATTTGCAATCAACGGAAACTCAAATTCATTAGGAAGTGTATCCTCAGCACAATCAACAAGGTAGCTTGTAGGTTAAGAACTTCTCTCCACACAATTAAATTAGTGCCAGTAAAGAAGCCATCAAAGTCTTCTCTCCATTGGCAAAACATATTACCAGCAAGACTTCTTTTTCTGATATAAAGAAAAATTGAATCAACCATGAATTGTATTAGTCAAAATTAATACCCTGATGCCATAATAAAAGTAAAGAGAGATTGATCACCCTACCCGGTACTTGGCTTCTTCTTGACTGTCTATGTATGCAAGCAATTCTTCTTGCCTCATTAAAGCTTCATGCAGAGCCTGTTCATGAAACAGAAATTAGAAAATGGACCAAATAATCAGTGCTCTTCTTTAGAATAACGCACAGCAGAAAGGATGCCATAATAACATGCAAAAGATATAAAACATAACTGCAAGTCAACTAACAAACGACTAAACTATGCTCAACGATGTGATAACGCATCACCAATATTATTCCACACTAAAGTACTCATACCTTTTTAGTAGCAATTAACTCGGCTTCTAGGGCATCCACACGACAAACAGCGGCATTTAGCAATTCCTCTTTCTCGTAAGGCATCTCTGATGGCTTTGCTTTTAATGTATCGACTTTCTCCTCAAGCTCACCTAGCCTTTTCAATACAGAGGAGAGGAGATCTGCCTCAGTAAAAGCATGAGTTGGTGAAGGAGGACGAAATTCTTCCTTTGTTGCATCCAAGAAATGCTCAGGCGAATTTTGATCATTCTCAGATGAGGCATAGGGAAGCCTCTTAGTAACACGGACTGCTAGTGTTCGGAGAAGTGTTAAAAGTGTCATGAAGAAAGCCATAACTGCTACCATGATCCTAACACGAATTCCTTCTGGAGTCTTTGGAGTATTAGGCAGAGTGACTGTCGCTGCATTGAAAATTTCAATTGTTTACCAGGTCAGGTAAAAAAAGCATCAATCAAATCAATATACCGAACATCTGGACGTAGTGCAATTGTACAGTATAATATTTGCCTCTATTAACTAAGCTAGAATAACAATTCCCCAGTATTCCATATCGTTACTGAGATTCTATTCATTAGGTGTAGCCAAATCTTTTGAAAGAATAAAGGCTTGGAACCAATAAAAACTAAGAGAGACAAATACATGACAGTGACAATTGTTGGAAAGGTGCGCAGCAACCACAGCTCAATGCCTGACAGATAAAAGCAGCCATAGACTTTCTCCCCTTTCACCTTGACACTTCTTTTTGAGTATATGAAACTATCAATTGTAGTCCTTGCGAGTACAAACAGCATAAATAGTAGGATAGAATTCCCGTGGAACTTTAGGAGACATAATGCAATTTTAACAAAGGCTCAATGGTATATTAAGTATGTAAGCCAGTGACCTATCACCTGTAAGTATGTAACTTACTCTTAAGTCAAGCCCAAGACTTCAAGCTGTAAAGGCAACAAGTTGCGCATTGCACTCATTTTAAGCTACAAGTTATGTATAGGAAGTGCAGGATTATTTAAGCAAAATTCATAAGCAAACAATAAAGAAATTCACAACATGATAGGCAGTACACACTGTTTCACTTGCTAACCTTTGGAAACAGAAGGCCTCTGGATGGACACTTGCTTTTTCCAACCAGCATCAACAGCTTTGTCAACCATAGGAACATATTCATCGTACCCTGAGAAGTTGCCAGCAAAGCTTGCCTTTCCGACTACCTTAGACTAGAAGTCCATTAAAAGCAAAGTAAAATGAAAAACTAACACCAAATACTCCAGTGCAACATTTCAGAAAGCAGTTAACTAATAATTGGTTGGTTAGTTGAACACTGATTTACATAATTATTAAACAAGTTGCGCATTGCACTCATTTTAAGCTACAAGTTATGTATAGGAAGTGCAGGATTATTTAAGCAAAATTCATAAGCAAACAATAAAGAAATTCACAACATGATAGGCAGTACACACTGTTTCACTTGCTAACCTTTGGAAACAGAAGGCCTCTGGATGGACACTTGCTTTTTCCAACCAGCATCAACAGCTTTGTCAACCATAGGAACATATTCATCGTACCCTGAGAAGTTGCCAGCAAAGCTTGCCTTTCCGACTACCTTAGACTAGAAGTCCATTAAAAGCAAAGTAAAATGAAAAACTAACACCAAATACTCCAGTGCAACATTTCAGAAAGCAGTTAACTAATAATTGGTTGGTTAGTTGAACACTGATTTACATAATTATTATCGACAATGATTGATCATGCTATTGCACTAGGTTTATATACAACACAACCACAATGATCTTAATAAAAGGTGCCTTCTATGCACATTTTCTTTTAATGCTGTCATCCAGGTATAATATTGACAGATGTGACTTGTGAATTGGCAACAGGAAAAGAGGAAATAGTTATCAAATTAATAATGCAAACTAAATTTTAAATCACTATAGCACTACGTGTTTGGTTAACATATTTAGCATAAGAATATGTTAAAACATCAAAACATACTTCTTCACGAACAGGAGTCAACCGAAGATGGGAATAACTCTTGAGTGCTTTAGGGGAAGTAATATCTTCAGCCTCAGATCCTGACTCAGCAGTGGATGTATCACTACCTTTAATCTGCTACAAGAAAACGAAGTCAATACCCTAATCACAAGGAAATAGAAGCTTTCCATATGTCCAATGAAATCAATGAATATTTAGGATATCTTACCATTGGATAATGTGGTTTAGCATAAGCAACAACCTTCCCCTCACTGTTTAGAACTTTTACGACCTGCCTGGCACGCCGTGCCTCACCATTGAGAACCATCTGCAACAAAATAAATGCAAGCAAATAATGTTCCTTGATCACGAACAAGTATACAGAATGTAAAATTATAGATATGTAACCTTTAGCATCTACATCACAAATAGAAAGATCCAGTAATAACCTTCAATATTTCAGGGTTTTTCCATGGTCCCTTATCGGACCGAAGGCAACCTCCCTGATCCGCACAGGTACAGGTACCACCAAGAAATTCTGGCAACTCGCTGCAAAAATTGCAAATTGTTGTAAGTTATGGTACAACCAATACAATTTGAATAATAGAAAATAAAATAACTGAAAGAAAACAAAAAGAATAAGGAGCTGAAGAATAATTGTCCAAATGAATATACATACTAATAAATTTATTAAGCCAAATCCAGCCCCTTTTACCTGGCATCAATTATCTCAAGCAATTTGCTCTGATACTTGTTTCCAAGAACCTAAATGAATTCCACCAAAAGCAAACATTCAACAAATTACCAACAAGAACATACCAATGATATTTTCAATGCATATAAGAAAAGAGTTTCACATACATGAATCTTCGAGGTGGTTTTGGGATCTAGAAAAGTCTTTACAGTGTTCCAGAGCAATCTAAACCCAGGACCAGCATTGATGATAAACATTTGGTGGAGAGTCTGCATTGATTAAAGAACAGACAAGTTCAAAATCATAATGTGAAGTGCTTTGAGCACCCTAACAATGGTATCAAAATTTTTGATTCACAACTTGAGGAATTAATCATGGCATATAAATTGACAAAACAAACCTCAGGATAATTGTCACCATCAATCTTCTGTAGCCGCATGATGAGGTCCCGTGCACTCTTGGTGAAGTTCTTAAGACCCTGAAACATTAAAATGAAAAAGAAGAAATGAGTGATCAGATATTTTAATAGCTTATATGGCACTCTTTTTATTACATGCAACATCTACATACCACGCCTTGAACATCTAAAATGGTTGTGCTTGAATCTATATGCCTCTTTGCAGCAATGGTACAAGCTGGAAACTTTATCGCGAAGCTTTTCTCAAACTCCCGCACATGGTATTTTATATACCGATCCATAGTTGTAACTTGCATAAGTTTATGCGGATCAACTTTTCCCAACCTTTCAATGTAAACAGGTCTCCCTTCTTTATCCACACCATGATTACCATGGGGATAATACTTCAATACTTCATTAAACTCTTTAAATTCAAAATCCTGAAAACATTAGCACCATAAACAACAATGAAATAAGAAAAGGTATCATGGAATCAAAGGGCTAAAGTAATTTCAAGAAAATCTCCAAATAAAGTACCTCCACTATAGCATCAGTACCAAATTCCTTCCTCCATTGAAGCATATCGGACCACATGTGTTTTGCTTTTTCAATGTCAAACTTCCTTGCTTTTAAAAACCTGGAAGATGTTTATGACTTGAAATTGTGACTATCTACCAACAATGAGAAATATTGATGAATCATTGCAATGTCAGAGCATAAATGCAGTATACTAGAAGAAGAAATGAGTGAAAATGACTCAGATGGTATCATCCAGTATTAGAAAGAAAGCATCTCAGATGATGGTGACTAAGGCACCAAAAAAAAAAAAAAAAGCGTTTCATAATCGACCAAAAAAAAAAAAAAAAAGGCGTATTTTCATAATAAATTTCAGAAAAACATGGAATTAAGATAACAGCTGAATAAAAAAAAAAAAAAAAAGCGTTTCATAATAAATTCAGAAAACATGGATTAAGATACACTGAATCAGGCACAACTTGTAACATAATTGGATCTTAAAGCAACTACTAAGTTGCATGACTTCTTGTGATAATCTATTATTCAGTAAAAACTCATATTAGTACATCTATAGCTAAGGCAATTATGAGAATAATGGTAAAACAGCAACTTGTATGAAGACAAATACTACATAGAGTTACAGGTCCAAGCACCTCAACATCATATGATAATCATCAAACTTGTCTGGAAGTAATTCATCCATGATCAATGTCTGTCGAAATTCATCAACAGCCTGAAGTTCCCCAACGTCTCGAACATCCTCAATTGATACAGAGCTGACTCGACCATCACTTTTTCTTCTACTGCTCTTTTTCTTCAGAGAATGCTTGAATTTAGTGGAAGCATTAAGGGCTTTCTTCTTCAATGAACCGATTCTGGTTCGCCTCTCATCCTCAGAGTTTTCAAAATCAGATTTTCTCTCTCTTCTCTCATCACTGCCAGAGAACCCTTCAAAGCCTACCACATAACAAATTAAAGAAATAACACAGTTATCATGAAGGCTGAATGAATAATAAATATAATAATACAATATGCATTGGCATTCGGTACAGTAGACAGCTTGTAATGATACAAATTAAGAGAAAAACCCCACCAATTGAAAATAAAAAATTTTCAATACATTAAATTTATTGAAAATATCGATTTTTACACAGTTGTTAGAACCAACCTGGTATAGTAACCTAATTCAAGCTTCTTTTAAAAAAATAATAAACCTAAGAACTAAGAAAAAAAATTAAGATTACTTCTCATCCTATTCCCAAACTTTCTCAGCAACCAAACAGTAAGAAAACATTACAATGAAACCCTAATATGAACTAAAACAGTAATAGGCTTTCAAAAGCCCTCAATCGATGCAAAACCAAACAAGCAAACAATGAGACATCAAAAATTCTACTGAATCACTCACAAGGTCTCGCGAACCGATCTAGTGGGCCGGACATTTCACGGATTCCGCACGCAATTCGAAGCACTAAAATTCCCTTTCCTTCTCTTCCTTTTGTCTCTTAAAAAATTCCACTCGATCAATCAAGCAATGGATCGCAACCTCAACAGCAACAATGAACCAATATTCACCCTGTAAAACCCCCACATTCTCATCAAAACCCAAAAAAGAAAGTCAAAATTCAACTGAAATTGAGAGAATTAAAAATAAGAAATAAAATAAATGGACCTTGCGGAAAAATTGATGTTGGGCGAAGATCACGAGATAGATCGGATGGCCATTAATGCGTCTGACAGGGAATTTTAAGCGAGAAGATCGGTTTACAGGAGGATATGTAGCAGAAGAATTAAAATTCAATAAATCGAATAAATAAGATTCGCCGATTAAACGACGGCAAAATGAGAGCGTTTTTAGAGAGAGAGAGAGAGAGGGGGAGAGAGGTGGAGAGAGAAAATGATAGTTGGCTTTAGAGTAGGAGACCTAATTGGGTGGGGAGTGGGGTCCAGTATTTTTGGGGCTTCGGGTCAGGAATTCCATGTGGCAATATAAGAAAGAAGGTACTCTTGGTGTATCGAATTAAGATTAAGATTCTGCCGGCGGTAGATTTACGATGTGACTTAAATGACAATTTGATCCCTGTGATTTTTCAAACAGGTTCAATTGGGTCCAAAAGGGAGGTTGGATGATGCTATAAAGGCTATGGTGGTAAACTGGTAATGGTTGGTAGAGATAAAAGCAAAATTGAAATACTAATGATTTTTCATTTTAATTAAAATTTCAAAATTTAAATTCAAATATTTTTATTGATAAAATTATCAAAACTATAAAGGGCATTGTTTTATTATTTTTCTAAGAAGAAAAGATTTATTTACATAAAATATAAAAAATAATTGCTGAGACTATATCTACAATTTACTCTTTTTTTTTTTAAAAAAAAACCAAATTGGATATATATAAAATTATGGGGATCACTTTTCTCTCTAGTCTTTTAACCCTAGTTTTAATTTGGGTATTGTCATTTATCAACTGTAGCCCCTACCTCTTGCTTTTTACTCTCTCCTTCAATTTATTTTGCTTTAATAAACTTATATATGTTTTTCTATCTGTCTTTTTTTATTTGTTTTTGCTATTGTTGGTTGGTCTCTATATTGGAGTTTTTTTTTTTTTTTTTTTTTTTACTCTCCTCCTTCAATTTTATTTTGCTTTAATAAACTTATATATGTTTTTTCTATCTGTCCTTTTTTTTTATTTGTTTTTTGCTATTGTTGGTTTGGTCCTCTATATTGGAGTTTTTTTTTTTTTTGTCTTCCTTGCGCGGGTTTTATAATTTTTTTTTTTTTTTTTTGTCTTCTTTGCGCGGGTTTATTATTAAATAAAATTATGATATTTGATTTTATTTGGTTGGGGATTTTAAATCTTAATTTGCAGGTGTGAATTTTCGATCAGTGGAATCTGGTAGTGCGTTCTTTTCCTCCATTGATGCATAGTGACGGCAACTCATCCGTATTCCTCATGCGTTATAAATCTTGGAAAAACAATCCAGTTATAAAGATTCAAGGGATTAATTATTTTGACGTCCAAATCAATTAACAGACTAGGTGTTGCTATGAAGATTTATATCTTTTGTCAATATCAACTCCAACCGGATAGATCTAATATTATATTTTTTTTAATTTTAGCTTCACTGTTTAAAAGAATACGAATTCTTTTACTTTATTAAAAGATCAGTGAATCCTATGAGCCACTAAGAGTAGAGATCTATGTCTTGTTTATATAAGTATTTGTAATTTTTAATATTATTATTAATGAATTATATTTTAAAAAAAAATTATAGGGGTCAAATTGGCTATTAAGTCTTTATTATATAGAGTAAGGTATGGACTTAGATTTGTAACCGTTGAATGATAATGATAGTATCATTTAGTAGTTATTGGTCTACTTAGCAAAATAGGAAAATAATGCATTTATTTTAAAAATATATATTTTGTGACCCAAATTGGATATATTTTAAAATCACAGGGGTCAAATTGGCCTCACCATATGCCGTAAGGTAAAGATTTATTTTTTTTATTTTTATTTTTGGTAAGGTATGGACTTAGACATAGTAAGTGATGAGTCATAATGGTAGTGCAATTATCAATTTCTAGTCTTCAAAACAAAATAGGAAAATAAATAATGGATTAAATTGAGTCAAAAATTTTTTCTTAACCAAATTGGACATATTTAAAATCACAAGGGTCAAATTGGCTATTAAGCCTTCTTAGCAAAATAGGAAAAAAATTATTTTTGAAATAAATTGGATATATCGAAATAAATATAAATTCTATTGGATAAAATAATAAATTATATTATACAATATATAAGGTATATTAAATATAATATTTTTAAGGATTTTAAGATTAATATTTTTAAGGATTTTAAGATTTTAAATTTCATTGGTTGAAAAACTAACGTAATTTAATTTTTGATTGATTATGTTAATTTTCTATTTAAAATTCCAAAATTTATATTGGAGATAAGACTTAAGAAATTATACTATAATATAAGGTATTATAAATTTAATATGGTAAGATCGTAAGAATTATATTTTTACAGATTTTAACTTATTATTAATTTTTGATTGATTATCTATACTATATAAGATAAATATTAAATATGGTAAGAATATAATATGTTACTTTTAAAAAATTAATTTAATTTGATTGGATTATAATTATTTTTGATAAATAATCTTATTTTAGTAAAGAGATAAATGTATATTTTTAAGGATTTTAAGATTTTAATTTCATTGGTTGAAAAACTAAACGTAATTTAATTTTGATTGATTATGTTAATTTTCTATTTAAATTCAAATTATATTGGATAAACTAAGAAATTATACTATATATAAGGTATTATATTAAATATGGTAAGATCGTAAGAATATAATATTTTTACAGATTTTAACTTATTATTAATTTTGATTGATTATGCTATACTATATAAGATAAATATTAAATATGGTAAGAATATAATATGTTTACTTTTAAAAAATTATTTAATTTGATTGATTATAATTATTTTTGATAAATAATTTATTTTATAAAGAATAAATGTAATATATTATTATTTATTGAGAAATATATTATATAATTTACTATTTGATATAAAATAGAAAATAAAATTTAGTATAAATATGTATAAGATATAAAATTATGATATATATGTAAAAATAATTATAAAAGGAAGGGGAGGGGTGACAAAACAAAATAATTGCAAAAGGACCGCCAAAAATCATCGCCGCGGGAGGCGCTGCTTTAGACTAGTCAAAATAACAGTCAATTATTTATTTGCTGCACCCTCTCTTTAACGTTCATTGTTTTTGCTTTTGTAGCTTTCTTCCATATAATAACTATTAGCAAGCCATTTCCACTTTTGTAGCTTTCACAAGTATCAGAGTCAAAAAAACAAAAATTAATATTTAATATAAATGGCAATCATTGGACTTGCAAGCTCAAACATATATGTCTAATTTTACTGATTCGTACTCCTTCCATTCACAAATTTAATTCTGCTGAATTATAACCAAATATTCGTTAATTTAATTAAATTACTCTTCAGAAAATTTTATATATATAATTATTGTATTTTTTAATATAAATAAAAGAAAAATTAAAAAAATTTCATTAGTTATCAATAACTATTTTCACAATAACTACTATTTATAGACCAGAAAACTATCCTAAACTTATATTTATAAACAGAGGAAGCATTTTTTAAATCAGCTTTCACCTGATATTTTAAAGTGTTTTGGGTTTTTACTTGCCATAGAAAAGGAAAACATTATTTTTTGGAAATAATGCTGCTAATTGGCAATGGACAGATGGGAATTAAGAATTTTAGATTATCTGTAAAAAATAAAAAAAGATTAATAAATTTAAGAAAATGCTCTGCACCCAGTCTTTGACTATGACTGCTGCCGAGCTGTCTCAATTCTGACGATAAACTATTAAATAGTGAGATATTTGGTAAAGCCTAAGGCGTTTACTTCGCTACTATATATTAATAGGTAAAAATAATACAGCAAGGCGCCATATGAATGCTACTGCCTACCAGACACCAGCCTCCACCCAACCGTTTGATTAACTCATTTCTATGGATAATCATGCACTAGATAGAAATATTGTCTACTGATGCCAAACAAAAAGCAACTGCAAAAAAATAAAAAAAAATAAATAAAAAAAACTCATACAATATGGTATTTAAATTTCACTTTTATACGAACTCCATAAATCCAAGTCATCATCTTCTTCTTGTTCATATTTTGAAGGATCTCCTGCATCTCCTTGATCTTCTTCAACTGCTGCTTCCTCATCCCATTCACATTTTGCCGCTTCTGCTTCCTCCTGCAAGCACATTAGTGAATGAATTTGTAATATGTGAATTTTTATTTTTCTGTGAATCAAAAAATAGCATTTGAACTAATCATTTTGGAACATTTAATCCAATTTCTTCCGACATTTAATTGAGGAATGTAGAGACAGAAGTAACTTTTCTCCAGAAATCTAGCAGTACATAGCATTGCATCGTCTAAAGGAACATAGGGTAAAGAATAGAAAGCATACATTGGTTTCAGGATTCAACTCTGTTTCCTCATCTGTTGGACCGATCATGTCATCTCCATTAGACTCCTGTTCTGCCTGAGCAGCAACTTGTTGCAGCTGCTCAATCACTTTCTCGAAATATGAATTATCTGTGAGAGAAAAATGTCAAAACACCATATTTTCAGCAGAACATTTTACTTTATAAAATTTTAATTCTTCTGACTTGCTCCCAGGAAAGTCGAGCAGAAACTGGTACATCAGTGCTTCTTATGTCTCATCTTTTACTGTGCGTGGACAGTATTGACGATACAGCTTTTAGAGTTTACATATTAGATTTAGCCAAATAGACACATCATTGCATAATGAAATACAAATTATTGCATACTGAAAAGGACAAGTATACTTCCAGGGAATCTAATTTCAATATCAAGCTACATCAATGAATTATTTTCAAATGCAAATTCAGCAATAAGGCCTATGGCCTGTCAGTGACCATCATTGATGAGAAGTCCAGAAAAATCCCTCAAGTTGAGAAAAACACCTCAATCTCAAAATTCCATGTCCACTTTTCAATTTAATGAACAGTCAACTAATTCAGGGAATACTGTGCAAAGATTACTATAAATTGAACTCAGACTGACTCCACCTTGAAAATATAGTGCAATTGTTTTACCTTAACTCAGAAAATAAACTAGAGAAAGGTTGTTGAGGAGGGGGAGAATGAGAAATGGTCTCACCTTTAGCGCGAGTGTTCAGAGCTTCAGAAAGCCTTAATGGATGTTGACGCTCTTCCTTCTTATATTTCAGCTTAATCTGATGACGTGTTCGCCCAGGAAAAAGTTGTTGTATCAATGATAGATCAGTCCCAAATTGCCGAATTCCCTAAAGCACATATTATATATATATCAGCTAAAATCTTAAATTAGGAGAACAGCCCAGTAAGGCATTGGATTACATGAAGAGTCAAAATAATACAGTATGGATCAAGAACCTTTTGATCTCCAAAGATGTCAATATCTCTATACTTTTGAGATATCAAATGGATAAGATTTTTGTTGGAGAAATATAGATTTTTTTTTCCCCGCCCTATTCCCCATCTCTAATTTACATGTTCACATGAAAAGGAAAAGAATGTTGAAATTTATATCATTCCTCTCCCACTCTTTCTTGAATCTTCACCTGTCCATTTTTATTTCCAGCTTCTTTATACCACTTGTATGTGCAATAGAAAAAGGGTGAAAGCTCACCCCACTGCTAAGTCCAACTAAACAGCAGGCATACCAAAATAAGCTTAATCAACTCTACCACACAAGGCCAGGAAACATGACCGTGACATGTGGAATCGTGAAAGCATTGACATTTAAAACAGAGTCACAAAAAGTTGCTTTGCTACAAATAAAAACCATTGCATGAGTGCAACTGAGCCACTCTAGGGTTAGATTCAGAAGCTTGGAGGTAACAGCAACTAGAGAAAGATGGTGTTAAATACGCATGTAATGGATGTAGGATGATTTAAATAGTCAGAACAACACAGCATTACTCTGCAAATAGCCGGTTGCTGTATTGATGAAGAGGTTTTCTCTGCTGAAGGAACACAGTTGCTGACCTCTTCAAACCCACTCACCCACCCCCCAACCAAATGCATACAACACCATCACCCATCTCCTTTCTAACTTTCTACCAGCCTTACTGTAAATGTTCTTTGCCAGAAAAGAAATGAAGTGTAGAGGCAACTAACATCATCTGGTCAACATTTATTTTCAAAATGTGGTAAAATGTGGAAAGAAATCAATTCAGACAGTCTTAATCTTGCTCATGCAAATAATACTTGTCAGCTGTCAAGTGGTTAATGTACACTCTTCAATAACACTGCCCCAACCCCCTTGGTTTTCACTCTCTGTCTCAGTGTATGTCTCAGGAATAACAAATAAATTAGAAATATAGTTGCAATTGGAAGGCCCATGAGGCATCATAGAGGGAGCATGAGATAACATGAGAATCTTCTCAGTTTTATTAATAGTTTAAAATAACAGTGTAGCAGTGTTCTCCTATTGAATATAGACGTGAAAGAGCTTAGCTGATGGCTAGACAGAATGTTGATTCCCTACTAAGTTACGGGCAAGATTCCAAAAATGTGCATAAACTGAAGAAACGGCTAAGAAAGAATCCTATAACAAATTAAAGGATTACGAACTGGTCATTAATCAATAGCTCTGTCCAGGGTATCTCTTTAGAGAGACTACCATTAGTACTCAATACCTGTGTAAAACTCTCAAAGCATTTACACATCTTTCTTTTTCCTACATGGAGAACCATATTTGAAGGGTAAAATATATATAATTGGGCGCCTAAATTATATCCTAATTAACACTTATGTCCCTGTATTTTTGAGAAATTACTATGACATTCCTAACATTTACTAACTCACTATCAAGTCTTTCCGTCCAAAAAACAACACTTTCCATCCAAAATATGAGCATACTCCATACAAAAGTGCGTTTGACTAATGGTAAAGTGTTGACTTTTTGGACGAAAGGCTTTGATAGTAAGTTAAGCAAAAGTTAAGGACATCATAGTAATTTCGCAAAAACAAAGGGATGGAACTGTTAATTAGAATATAATTTGAGGAACCAAGTGCATTTTAGTCTTATTTCAAACTAAAGCATTGACCATCCAGGGGATTAGAAAATAAAGACGAAAATCATATAGATAATTAAAATCAAAGAAACTTGAAATCTCTCCTGACAATGAAGAACCAAAATCAACATGAACATTCCCTTGACAGAAATAATAAGCTTATATCAAGATTTTAATTGACAGCAGGAACACCAAGAAGAGACTAGGAGACCAATGAACCCAATCACTCGACCAGTACAGCAATCCACTATATCTACCATGCATCATTCCTGTGCCCAATGTATATGGTAGATGGATACAGCACCCCCACCCCCCACAAAAAGAAAAAGGCGTAGGGCAGCACATGAAATTAACATATCACAATGCAGAACAAGTTGCAAATATATCTGAGCGCATGCTAGAGACGTCGACAAATAGAGAGTTTAGACATGAGTCAAATGGAACTATCAACATCAAAATCTGAAAAAGACACATCTATTTACTCTTTTTCAGCGATATATTTGAGGCATCATACAAGATATAAATATCTTAATGAATGGAGAACCAGAGCTACATATACCTCATAAAACAATTCAGTGTCCTGTTTTGACCATCTTGCAATGGGTGTTTTGTCCATGAAAGAATGGTAATTGAATAAGGAGTTTGATTGGTCATCAGCATAGCCTCCATCTTGCTCTGTGTCCTCTTCATTATGAGAACCTTCTCTATGGAAAGAATTAGAGGTGCAGAGTATAAGCCCATTGGATACATCCTATAGATTAACTTCCATAAAGATTTAAAGTAACTGGGTCTAATTGTCTAAAAATATTTGTAAGAACCAGCATAACATGTATAGTTCCTATCTGCAAGTGCAATGTTGCAGAAAACAGGCATATTCTTTAGAGAAACACTTTCCATTACATACGATCATCTGTTAGTGGTCCATGGCAAAAAGTCTTCATTACATACATACACACATACACACACACACACACACACACACACACACACACACACACGCAAGCACACACGAGTGTGTGCGTGCGTGCGTGTGTATAGATATATTATTTTTGGCCTAATGTAATCTGCAAATATCAAAGCAAAAACTAGACCAGCACATTACTGCATTGTCCTCTGAATAGTTTTTCCTTAGGTTCTAAAAAATAGAAGCATGCTTTACGTGGATCATTCATTTTAATTTAGTTTTCATTGAATATTAACAGCGAGTTCATGCCAGATGTTGATCACAAGTAACACGACAGGTAATATCTCAATAGCACATTAGTCCTCAGCGAGCCAATAATTGCAGTTTGTATGTTATATAAGGATTTTCCAGATTTCTATTTGTTTTTTTGTGTGTAAATGGGACAAGAATAATATGCTGTTGGCTTTTGTTTAAACAAAAGTTTCAATTTATCAGATTTCAAAACCAAGTTGAATTTTGGCCCAACACAGAATCCAATAATCAGATATGCGCACGCGCACGAAAACATAAACTGGGTTTGGATTCTAAAAGCTTTGAATAGCAATCCTACGGCCCTGGTCCCAGAAGCAATTGGTAAGAGTATGCAACAACAACTAAGCTTGAGCGTACAGATCGTAAACAATATGTCATTCTAACTGTGCAAAAAGCCAGTAAACTGTTGCTTTCATTTACATCCAGAATGTCGGGGATACATTATACACATGTTAATTCAGATGCAACAATTTCATACAAAATGATCAGAACAAGTAACACAAGAACATAAAAGTCAGATATCTATGCCTCACCATTAATTCCATACCTTTCACTAGCTAAGGCATCCTTTGATGCTTTTGCTTTGGCTGCAGCATCCTTTGCCTCTTTTGCCTCTTGTGCCTGAAAAAAAGAGGTAGTCAATCAGAGAAAACCAGAATGTTGTTATCAGCCAACAGTTAGGCTATTGAAATGCTATTGATGAAGAAATTGTAGTTATTTCAAAACAAAAATAACATCATAACAGCTAGGGAACAGACTACATACAGCTAATTTCTCCTTATATCCAGCAAGCAAAATAATATCCTTGAAAGGCATTCTTTGATAATCAACTTCATCCTCTGGTATGCTAAGCAAATCTTTCACTGCATAGAAGAATGAAATTAAGTAACATAAAGATGTGAAATTATAATTTTCAATTTTAACTGACACATAAATATTGAAACTACATCTGCTTTTTCGACGAGTGGAATGAGAAAACTTCTTGCGCGGTTTTTGAGTTTGTTCCGGCACATCATTGTCAGTCTTTCGTCTTCTAACTGGTTTTGTCCTCTCACCCACAGGTTTCTTTGACCTTTTTGAAGTTCTTTTTTTGCAGGATGTGTTTTCCCCTCCATCTCCATTACCATTATCTTCATCAACTCTATAATCATAGTCATTATCTTCTCCATCTGCATTAGAATTACTAGGCGGTTCAGAAGGGAAGCCATCGCTATCATGAGCTTCATCTCCTGAGGAGTCAACAAGTTGCATAGAAGCAGTCCTTTTTCTCAGTCTCTTTGATGATTCTTCACTTTCATTCATCCCACTGGCTAAGGACGATTGTTTGAACGTCTGAGAAGTGTTTGATACAGAAGAAGATTTTCTTTTTCTACTCTTAGAACTCTGAGAAGAAAACACAAACAAGTCAGAACCAGATCAACTCAAGCTTAGTGAAGCATTTTATTTATTTTGAAGAAAGTTACCTCCATTTCAGGCACTTCAGGTAAATCTTCTTGGTGCAATAAATTTCTGTCACTGGAGTGAGAAGCTTCCGTGAGGTTTGTTTGTTCTTCGTTCACTGGAAACTCAGAAAAAGTAGGATCTGGAGAAACGAAGTTGCCAAAGCTCATAGAGGAATAATCAAAAACATCATCTGATGGGTAGGAAGGAATAGAACCCTCATTGATGTATAAAGGTACAGAAGGAACAAAGTGACTGTCTGAGGTAGGCACGGCAGACTCAAGTGCATCTGGGGGAAATATGCTAACAGTAGGTTTCTCTTTCCCAATTTGTTCTTTGAGTTTTGGCTGGAATTTTCTGGTGGAATGCTCTGAAATCAACAAAAATTTGTGCGAAATCAAAATACAACTCAGAAGAATGTGCCATATAGTACAGACAGCTAGTTTAGACATACCAGATACAATGGTGGAATCAGTTAGAATATCTGGATTTTCCAAGTTAGGAAAGGACCCTGACTCCTGAAACTAACCAAATGACAATTAAATCACTATGAACTTTCAAAAAAGAATAGAATTAACATAAGTAGGGGTCCTCACCTCTGGCTCTGGCCTTTCGTTATTGGTCTGAACAGCAGCTTCGTTACAAGTCACTGCATCTAAGTTTGCCACATCACATGCTCCGGGTACTGAAGAATTAACAGAACTAGGAACTAAACTTCCAGATTGTCCCTCTGTCTCCTTGTTTGAAGCACCTGTATGCAGAGAATCGATGGCCACTAACTGGGAAGAATTTGCCAATCCTGAACTCCTGTCTTCATTGGATAAGTAAACTCCAGGATTTGAATAATCATCAATTCTCAATGGCTCTTTGCTTTCCATGTTCTCCAATGTAGTTAAAGATGAATGCACTGGATCTATCAGTCTATCATCTCCAGTATCAACAAAATTAGCAGACTGCAGGTTATCTGAGGCATTTGTACTAGAAACAGCAAGAGCAATTGCCTCAGATTTTCCCTTCCTAGGCCGGGCCTTCACTCTAGGTTGAAATTTGCCTCCAGTCCGTGCTGCAACAGAAACTAATATCAGCTAGAAGCACAAAAGTTCATGATATAACAGAAACAGAAAATTGCAGAATTGTTAGTCACCATTGCCTATAGCAGGTGGCGGAACGATATCAGCAAATGGATCCAAATCAAGCATCATTGAATCAACCTACAACCAACATAATTTTAGCCATAAATAAATTACGGAAATGATCCAAATGCAACTTGCAATAGGAAGCAAATATAAAATTACATATCTACCTACCTCTATTGCAGATTCTAAGAAAGAAGAATGCCCTGGACCATAGCTTTTGGACCTCACCTCTGCAAGCTTAGCATCTTTGGAGCTAATATCCTGCTTGTGTGCAGGTTCTTTGGATGAGGGGTTTACTAATTCCAAGTTATCATCAGGGAATAGAAATTCATCATCCTTTAGAGGTTCCTTTCTATCAATATCCAGAGGCAAAGATGAACTAACTGGGTCCATATTTTTATCCATGAAATCAACAGATTGAACAGATTGTGTCGTATGTGTGTCAACCAAAGCAAGTGCAGCAGGTTGTTCCATTGTTAAATTAGAAGGCAACGGAGGGAATGGCACAGGAATTTCATTTTTGGACTCGGTCTTAGCATTCGGCTTAGGTTGAAACTTTTCATCAGCCCTAGCTGCAACAGAAAATCTAGTTCTCAATTCCCATATACAAGAACAGATTTTCATATGCAAAAAACTGATGATGTCAGTAACGTGTAACTTACAATTAATTGCACCAGGAAGCATAATATTTGATGGATCCAAATCAAACTCCAAGGAGCCTACCTAAAACCAAATGAAGTTTCAGGATCATATAGACGCAACTACAGGGATATAAGAAACAAGAGAGCAATTCTTACGTCTTCAACTGATTTCACAAAGCTAGAGTTCCAATTACCATTACCATCGAATCTTGTAGCCTCTGAATCCAGAGCATCCATTGAGCCCACATTCTCCATCCTTGCAAGCAAGAGGTTTGTTGCTTCCAAGCTCCCTTTTTCATGTGAGGATGAACCATCAAAATCTTTCAAAGGCTCTCCATCCACAAAAGTTGTAGTCAAGGACAAAGATACCGGTTCCCTATATCCATCATCTGCCACATCAACCAATTGAAGAGATTCTGACTTATTATTTGAACCATCAGGAATTTTCAAGCTGACTGATGTGAAAGTTTCATCAGTGGGTTGAAGTTCAGCCTTAGGTTGAGACTCATAACCAACACTCTCTGTGTAAAATCATAGATGATATTGTATCCCATCATGCAAGGATGGATTCTCATGTAAGGGATGATAGCAAGGCACACTGCACAATAACTTACCTTTGCTTGCAGTATCAGAAGCAATGCAGGCAAGAGAGTCCAAATCAAGCTGTAAAGAATCTGCCTAAAATTAACAGAAATTCAGCACAGTAATTAAACTAGTCAATCATTCATTTTTTATAGAATTAATCGTAAATATTGACCTCTTTTATTAACAACATAGAATCTTCATTGTTGTTGCTACTACTCACAACAATCTCTGAAGGCACGACATCTGGAGAAGCAATATACTCTCTTGCTGTGACAAGTGAGCCTGAAGAGTTCACTGGCTTAAATTTCAGGTTACCTTTATCGTTCTCCAAGTGTTCTTTAGTCTCAATTAATGCTGGTGAAACTAAAGAAGAATCAACTGGACTTGTCAATCCATCATCCACAGTATCAATTGACCGAACAGATTTTGTTGTGTCCAAGGTTGTTGAAAATGATGAAACATCCTTGGCATTGCTTGGGAGCGTAGAAGAACGTGATGAAGATGTTCCCTTCTTTGGTCGTGGTTTGGCCTTCGGTTGAAACTTCCCTCCCGCTCGAGCTGCTAAAAAATTTAATGACAAATGAACCACACCTCACAGTAAAAGAAGTCAAAAACAAAGCCACAATACAATGATTTCCAGGGCAGCACTTACCATGCACAGAAGACGGTTGATTAAGTATATCCTCAAAAGGGTCCAAATCAAAATCCATCAAACTCGCTTTGCACTAATATTGATATCTAGAATCATGAGGCAAGAAATCATCTAAATTATGGAGAAGCTTGAGTGAAAAACAGTAAAGCGACCATTGTTCTTCCAGCAAGCTATGGGAATGAAAATAAATAAACATGAGCTGGTAACCATTGATCTTATTAGGTAATTGGAAGTATTACTCTCGAACTGCCAATTCTGGGTAGTGCATTCAAGGTTTTTTGGAATGAGATAGATATAAAACAAGATTATCTCAACAACTTCAGCTAACTAACACTAAAATTATTCAAAAGAGTTGGACATCAATACAACATAAATCACTCCAATGACAACAAAGAATACAATGAAACTCTGATATCAGCCAAAACTGTAAAAAGGTAAGCAAAAATCCCAATCGATCAAAACCAAAATAAGCAAACAATGGGACATTGAAAATTAAAATTCAATCACCAATAAAATAAATTAAATTCGCCGATTAAACAAAAATAGCGTTTTCAGAAAGAGAGTGCAAGCCTACAACGTTAGCAATAATAGACTAAACTAATAATTTAACAACACATCATATCTCTTATAATTTGACAATTAAAATATTAATTTTCCATCCTCTCCTATATACCTTCAGTCCTGCCTTTTTGCTGGCCTCTGCTTCTAGCCAATCAACATTTCTAATGCTCTCTTGCCTCTGCATTGGCACCTTTGGCTTCATTTTCTATCCGTTCCAATCACTATTTTAAATAACAATAACAATTTTGTTTTGAATACTAGAAGAAGAGGCACAAGGTTGTTTGGGTTTATAGGGATTAAAACTGTGCTTGGCTCTGTCCAACTAAGAATTTCTCCTCTGACTGTCTCCATGCTTTATTTGCAATTTTCAAAATTCAAATACATGCTGTGTTATGTTCGTAATAGTTTTTGTAGGAAAAACGTAGAAATTTCAGGCCCTGTTCATTTTTGGAAAAGAGTTCTCTGTTGGCTATTTTCCACTTCAGTAGAAATAGAAAAAAGAGCAGATTAGTTCATGTGCAATAATTGGAAAATTATTTTCTAACTCTAGAAAATGAAAGAAGTATTCAAATTACAATTGTTTTTCATACTTTTATTTTATATTTTTCATATTTTTTATCTCAAAAATTTTTATTTTAATTTTTCAAATTAACTTTTTTCTCATAAACATAAAGATTGCTGCATAAAAGAAAACAGTAATGAAAGCGTGAGGTGTATTTTTCCCCATAAATATAAAGATAGGCCACTTGTAGATTATATAAATGCATGAATTAGTAAGGGTAATTATAAATGAATTATATTTTTAACAAAAAAACCTTTTAAATGTTTTAGTTAGTATTGTTAAAAAAAAAAAAAAAACTTTTAAATAAGACAGTCAAAATTAGAGAGATGATACAAGAGAGTTTTTATACATAGGATTATAGGTTAATCATGAATGAACCCTGTTGAAGAGGCGAAATAATGATTGTTAACAAGATGTTAAGCTTCCACTTATGTTTGTTAATGGGCCAATCAATAATAATAATAATAATAATAATAATGCACTAAGGTCATCTCAGGAGGACCCTTATTAATCAATCATTTTGTCTTGGCAAGCTAATGTGAGATGTTTCTTACAACTTCTATTAACCCTCTGCCGTCATTTACATTAATTTCTAGCAGAGTCCATGATACAAGTGAAACAATAATCCTTGATCCTTCAATAATATTACAGAATTCCATTTCAAGTGACAAAACCCACATTGACCCTTCACTTAGACTGCTCATATATATATATATATATATATATACACATATAACCAGGCCATGCAATTAACCATTGCTCTGAAAAAACCAAAACTTACTCTATATCCTAGATAAAACGAAAGCCCCGACCAATCCTCTTTAACTTCTCTAACACAAATCAAGTACTTCGTAGAAAACCAAGTAACAAACCTCAATTTCCTTTTTTGTCTATCATTCTAAACTTTAACAACACAAGAAAGCTTATATTACAACCAGCTATACAATAACTGACAAACTGATGTTTGAATTCAGAAAACAATCACACACCCAAATAGCACCAACCGTCATCAACTCGCTAACCAAATAAACAGTCTTAGTAGAACAACCATTATCGCTACTAAAAACCCAAATGGAATCAAACACGCATAAGCACAACTACTCAATTGTGCTTCAAATAAACCAATACCAGATAAAACAGAACCAGCTTCAATCCAATGGGGGATTAGCAGTAGCATACCTTTTTGATTAACCAGATGAGGATTAGCTTGCTTTTACTCTTTTTGAATCAGAATCAGCAGGCACTCTGTTGAAGAAAACTCTATGCAAAAATAGAAACACAAAATCAAGACAGCAACAACAAACTAAAGAATTTACAAGAAAAACAAAAATAAGAAGAAAGCCAAAACCATAAAAGACAGAATCTCATATAACTGCCTAATCCAGTAGTCCCAAACTCAAATTCCCAATTGGTCTAATCTACCTCCAATCTCAGTTAAATTTAATTAAATTTGAATTCAATAATTCTTACGAGCAACCAATCAATTTACGAAGGAAGAAAGAAAGAAAAAGCCCGACCACCAAGAGGCGAGCTTGAAGACAACTATGAGCGAAGTTGGGGAGACGCAGCGACGAAGGAGAGAGCTAGGACTCGATTTAGTGGTGAGTGCGAAAGAGACAGAGGTTAGGGTGCACGAGAGCGAAAGATCAGAGAGAGAGGGAATTTGATTTTAATTACCAAAGTCCCAGCGCGTTTGTAGAGCTAATCAAAACGTGGTTTCGAAAAATTAAAATTTCTTTGTAAAATTGGAAAAATGAAAATTTCTATTTTCTTGGAAAATAATTTTAAAAAAAATGAACACGATAACTGTTTTTGTAGATTTTTTTTTTTAATTGAATATTTTTCTTACCAATTAACGGGCGCTTGATCTTTTCTCCATTTTTTTCTAATTCTTTCTCAGCAATCAAATGGTGGCTTAGGTTGTATATTTTTTTCATGCATTATCTGTTACAAAATTGCCAATAAAAATTAATTTTTATTATCAATTATCTCATATAAGCTTATTTGCAGAAATTTGTACTTCGAATAAATTATATATATATATATATAACTTCCGATAATTATATATATTATAGATATATATATATATAATATAGCCTCATATATAATATAGCCTCTGTTGTGTCAGCTACTATGAATCATCAATTATGATATTTTCAGTGTTTGTTTAAAGGGGAGATTACTTTACCGAATTGTTTGTTTAGGAATTAATTTTTCTATCTAAGAGGATTTTTTTGTGTGTTTTCCAAATGACTTGTAAAAAATAACATATTCTTCGGTTTGCAAAAAATAGTTGTTAGTTATTCTATTAGCTGTTATTAGCTGCTAACTTTTAGTTGTTTTATATAACGGTTTAAATTAGAAATATTCGGTAAAAATAATTGTTTAATTTTAAAATGATAAAAAATAATATTAGTTGTTTAATTTGAGAGAAAAAAACAATGGTTATTTTTGTCAAAAAAAACTAATTAATCTCTGTTGAAACATGAAGCGTTACAGTATTTAATATCAACCTCCGAAAACTATTATAAAAATTATATTACTAAATGGTACGGTTAATAGAGAGAGTTAGTTCAAAAGCTGTTCCTAAACAAGTTTAAATTTGTATAGATATTTTTTTTATTAGATGATTATAAGTAAGAACCTCTTCTCCTCGATTTTGCAAGTATTTCAAACCCAATTTCTATTGTGTGATTTTAGCTTTGGTCGGCAGTACTTTTTTCATATAGTGTTTAATGTTTTAACTTTTTAACTAAAGTCAAAACATCAATTAAGAGAATTAGCGGAACGTTAATTATTTATTAATTATAATATTTAAAATACAATTTAATTGGTTATTAATAATATCATCAGAACATTTAAAATTTCAGTAAGGACATTATAGTTAATTTCATTATTCTCCTTGTTCCTACTTTTATATATAGTATAGATAGATTGATTTGTTGTAGAAACAAATCATAAATGGAAGGGATAATTATATCTTTGGTATTTGAACTTTCACTTTTTTTTTTCTATTTTAGTATCTCAACGAAAAACGAAAATAATTAAGTATCTAGATTCATAAAATTTTGCAATTAAATGTCTCCAAATGATGTGATAAATCGAAAAAGTGATTATACTCGTGTGAGACGCATGTTTAATGATGTGGCAGCTGACCTGGCGACAAACTGCTGGATTTTTTGCCATGTAATGCGTAGCTGATGTGAAATTGGCTATGTAACGCACAGATGACGTGGATTTGGCTTGAAATTCCCGTTATAGCCTCAATTCTTTTTTTTTTTTTTTTGAAGTTAAAATGGGAAATATTTTATTATGAAATCAAGAAATCAAGTAGAACAGGAGGTGGTATAGAATCCCAAACTCCCAAGCCAGCTTCGGAATGTGTTCCAACTGAGGAGGTGGTATAGAATGCCAAACTCCCGAAGCGCAAGGCTCGGAGGATGTGTGTTCCAACCTGCTAAGAAAGCCTATGTGCAAGCCACATTCGTATATAGGACTAGTAAATTAAAATACATTTGGCGACTGGTATCTCGAGACAAAGAAGGTCTGCAGTCCTGAATTTCAAACCAAGAAAGAGCAGAACGATTCATTTGTAGAATCATTGTGATGGCATGTGGCAAGCTGACTGGAGGTTCAGTTTGCGCAACAAAATATAATTCCATCCGTGATCCTTGGATCCAGGCTCAAGCTTCTCGCACGGCGATGGCCCCGCCACCGTAGCAGCTGAAAGAATCCCGGAAATCTCCACGCTTTGCCGAAGCAGAAAACTCAGGAGGGCTGGAATTTCGAAACTATGTGTGCGCGAAACCCCACATAACCAGTGGCCACTCCAGTTTTTGAGGGCATCTATTATTCAACTTTTGTTAACCAGATTAAGCGGGGTGAAGTCCAAGTAGCGATCAAAGGTGACTGGAGAAGGAACACCGACGATGAACGCTGAGCATCCTTCCTTGCGTCGCCAGAACTCCCGTAGCTAGGAAGAGAATTTACCGCCCCGTGGGATTTCCGTGTTTTCTTTGGCGCCATACCGATATCAGGTTCCAGTGACCCGATCTTTAATTGCCCAAACACACCATAGGAGAATATAGTTCAAGTTTCTCCAAAGTGGATGAGCGATGAGCTTGCTGAAACCACTCCCAAAAAGACGTAGGCGAAGACCACTGATACCCAGAGATGGGAAAGATCCAAACCTGTCTTGAAAGGGCTAGGTTTGATAAAGAAATATGGGAGGCAGTTGACAAGAATATGAAGAGTTGTTTCAGAGTGTCCAAGACATAGAGGGCAAATATCTTGAATGTCCATCCTTCGAGAGCGTAAATTTCTCCTACAAGGAAGAACATCACATACGGCATGCCAAATGAAATTAAGTGCTTTGGGAGGAATCTTCATCTTCCACAGTCGAGTCCAACATATAGAAGACAGAAAATGTGATGCAAGAGGATTATGCAGAAGTAGCCTGTAACCACTCTTGACTGTGTAAGTACCTTTTGCATCAAATTTCCAACAAACGCGGTCATCTCCCATCTGATTGCTTAAAGGAATAGAGAGGATACAAGCAATATCTCTTTCATTAAATAAGCGTCTAATTCGCTCAACATCCCATCTTCTGTGCGTAATAAGATCCGAAACCAAGAAAGCAGTATTATTTAGTGGTCTAGGAGAGGAGATAAAAGAACATTCTTCGTCAGGCAGCCAAGGAGAATCCCAAATAAATGTGTTGGAACCACTACCAACCCGCATATATAGTCCTTTTTGGATCAAACTCTTTGACCCCCAAATGCTTCGCCAAACATAGCTTGAAGATAGCTTCGCCAGAACATGAGCTTGGATCTTGAGCCGAGATCAGCTCCAGGATAACGTTGTACAATTCGGAAAAATACGTTGTTGCTTTCAAGAACGCGTGCAGCCGAATGAAGTCCGGGGCTTGCCATAGAGCTTCCAGGCCTTGTTTACCAGGGAGGCTATTATGAAATCGATGAATTTTGTTCGGGAAAGAGAGTCGCAAGCCGCTGCCGAACAAACTTCTGGGAAGGGCCCAATTGTCCCAGCAAGCCAGATTGAGATGCCTTGAGAATAATTGTCGCCCACTGACCCACCCAGAAGTCGGATTCATGATACGTTCTAATCTGTACACAAGTCTGCGGGTAACAAGGAAGAAGGACTGTCATGAAGAGTAATTAGGTAAAGCCTGAAGAACCGGTTTTTTAACAGGACTTTCGTCTTCCCGCACGGGGAAAAGAAGACTTGGGTTCCCATTGACAGTTTAAACGGGCAGTTCCAGCATTGCGATCCTTTATATAATTAAGACCTCTGACTTTCTGGTTTGCGCGCCCATATGTGAATGATGTCAGCATGTCAGGATTTAAGTCATCCAGTTTGTAGCATCTCGGCTCGGTTTATTCGGGTTTACGGGTGGACCGGGAAGGGATGTTACAACATATTTGATGTCGGGAGTGCCGAGGGGTATTAGTGCTAAAAGTAATTGAAGACTTGTTGAAATTTATCTGCTGACCTGATTCTGCCTCATACATAGCCAAAATATGTTTGAGAGATTGTGATTCCTGAATTGAAGCCTTCAAAAACACCAAACTATTATCGGCGAAAAATAGATGAGAAATTAATGGGCCACCTCGACAAACTCGAAAACCACTCAGAGTCCCATGCTGAGTAGATATCCGAATCATGTTTGATAAGCCTTCAGCACAGATGATGAACAAGTACGGTGATAAAGGGTCTCCCTATCGCAAACCCCTAGTGGGAAGAATGGGCCCAAGCTCTCTATTATTCTGCAAAATCCAATACTTTACCGAAGTTAGACTAGACATGATAAGATTAATCCATAGAGCATTAAAACCCAAATTAGCTAGCATCAGCCGTAGAAAGGACCACTCCATTCTGTCGTATGCTTTGCTGATATCCATTTTGACGGCTGCAGAAAAATCAGAACCCCTAGTCTTCCTATGGAATGCATGTAAAGCTTCAAAAGCAACAATACAATTATCCTGAATATTTCTGCCCGCAACAAAGGCACACTGGCTTTCTGAAATCAGGAGCGGAAGGATAGTGCGAAGTGCAAGCATCTTGGTAATGATTTTTAACAGAACATTGCAAAGGGCAATCGGTCTCAAATCGGACATAGACTCGGGGGATGATGTCTTAGGAATCAAAACCAAACCAGTCTCATTCAGATGAGCAGGGATAGACCCACTGTGGATTATCTCGATACAATTCTGAGCTATATCATTACCGATAACATCCCAGTAGCCTTGGTAGAAGCCGGGATTGAAACCGTCAAGACCCGGGGCTTTGTCGGCCTTCATGTCAAAAACAGCTACCCGAACATCCTCAATTGAGTAAGGAGCTAACAAGAACTCATTTTGTGCTTCAGTGAGAACAGGCTGAATAAGATCGGAAACCAATGTAGAGGTGCAATTCTGGGATCGGAAACCAATGTAGAGGTGCAATTGGGAAAGCAAACACATTAGTTAAAGAACCGTACCTGAGGTCCTCTAACCCGGAATTTGCAAGTGACACCAGTTTCCAGATGTCATCCCCTCTGAGGGCAGAAATCCGATTTCGTTGTTGTCGGAGCGTGTAGCACGGTCGATGGAAGAAACGGGGTATAGCAGTCACCTTCCTGTAACGCAGAACTCTTTGGCAGCTTTGTTTTCCAAAAAATTTCCCGGTTTGTAACTAATTCCTGGATACCGTTCTTTGGCCTCCAAAAAACCGGGACATGTATTCTCCTGCGGTACGAAGAAAAAGCCTCTTGTAGAGCAACTGATGATAGCATGCAAGTCGCAAATTCACGGCTTTCTGAAATCGGCGGAAGTTCTTCCCCCCAATCTCAAGGAGTGCTCTGCAGCCGAAAGAAAGCCTATCACCCAGAGCCAAAGTTCGACCGTCTGCTAACCGAACAACCCATAATCAGATTCTTAGCAAGGCGCCCAACAACCCATAATCAGATTCTTACAAGCCGCCTCCCTCCTCCAGCTGTTCTCAAAACGGAATCGTCTAGCCTGAGCCCGAGGCATAAAGTGACGTAGTTCAAGGTAGATCGGGAGATGGTCGGATGAAGATTTGTCAAGAACCATAGCTCGGGCGTGAGAGAATTTTCGACGCCAAGAGTCAGTAGTCAAAATACGATCAAGTTTTTCCTCAATTAAATTGCCACTAGTGCGACCATGTTCCCAAGTGAAGGCATAACCAGACATAGGAAAATCATACAGATGTGCATCTGAGATAGCAGCTTGAAATCCCCGAATAAGATGAGTAGGATGAGGTCTTCCCCCTCTCTTTTCAGACGAACCAAGGATATCATTGAAGTCGCCTAAACACAGCCAAGGCAAATCACTGTGAGAAGCTAAAACACGAAGTAGCTGCCAAGAATTGTTTCTTCTGTTTCTATTTGGTTCACCATAAAAGCCTGTAAGTCGCGAAATACCAAAATGGGGCAAATCCACTTCAACATCTATATATCTAGAACAAGAACTAATAATATTAACTGACGAAACACCTTTCCATAATAATGCCAAACCGCCGCTATGGCCAACACAGTCAACATTAACAAAACCATCATAATTTAATAAAGTCTTTATTTCTGCAACTTTATCTGAATGACAAAGAGTCTCAATAAGAAAAATAAAAGTCGGCTTCTTATCATTTATAATGTCCCGTAAAGTACGTACTGCTCGTGGGTTGCCAAGCCCACGACAGTTCCAACTGATAGTACTCATGTCTGGCGGCGGGTCTGACTCGCAGAACCCGCCAATGGCCCATTTTTTGAAACTGAAGTACTGCCCAAAACAGCTGGAGTATTATCATGCAACATGGTGGGCGCAAGCGCCATTCGTTTCCTTTTTGGATCTACCATGATAATGTCAAAACTATCACCTAATGCTGGGTCCACATTTGAGGTGTTAGCTGCTGACTCATCCACCATAGGAGCATAATCATCTCCGCAGATCATGCCCTCTAAAACAGCCATATCTCCTTTCTTATTCAAATTTTGAAAGCTTCCATCATTAGTGGCTTTTTCAACACCATCATCATGAGTAGCCGTATCCCAGGACCCACCTGTCTCCTAGTATTATCATGCAACATGGTGGGCGCAAGTTCCATTCGTTTCCTTTTTGGATCTACCATGATAATGTCAAAACTATCACCTAATGCTGGGTCCACATTTGAGGTGTTCGCTGCTGACTTATCCACCATGGGAGTATAATCATCTCCGCAAATCATGCCCTCTAAAACAGCCATATCTCCTTTCCTATTCAAAATTTGAAAGCTTCCATCATTATTGGCTTTTTCAACACCAACATCATGAGTAGCCGTATCCCAGGACCCACCTGTCTCCTCCCTCAACCACCGTTCACCAATTCGCAGGCTTCGCCGGTTAGAAACTCGAATTTCCGGACCAAACTTTCTGACCAACGAAACACAGCCTTCGTTCAGAAGCTTACGACAGAATCGTTCAGTGTGCCCAAGGAAACCACATAGAAAGCATATACTGGGTAATCGTTCATATGCCAGTGTGGGATAGAACCAATTTCCAGCCTTTGCACGGAGCTTCAATGTTGGTCGAATAGGATTACGGATATCATGTAAATATTTCAGTCTCATATAGGATCGTCTTGGTCCTGTAAAATTATTGGGATCGGATTCTAGAAAAGAACCAGGTTCGTTGCCCAAACGGACTGCCACTCGTTCAGTCATAAACCCATTATCAAGTTTGTGAATCTGGACCCATAAAGGAGTTTCAAATAGAGAGATATCAGACAAAGTGATATTACCTTCAACAATTCCGAGAATCAAAAGTTGATTGTTAAAAGTCCATGGTGCCATATCAAGGACTCTGTCCACGTCCACCTTGTGGTAAAATTGAAAACGGTAAAGACCATTCCCCTCCTCGTTGACTGACATTCCCATGAAAGGCCTCCATAGAGAAGCAAGGGTTTGTTTCATAGCCTGGAAGTTGAGAGTTTTATCGGTAAGAAATCGTCCTACCAGACAGAGAGAGTTGTCAGAACCTGTAGAGAGTTCTTCGTCCTCTTCAAAAACTAGTCCATCATCTTCCTCACCGTTGACTGATAAGTTAGCCATCTCCACAGAAATATGTTGATCATCAGCCATGAGAAAAACTTGTCAATGACAAGACCAAAACCAGAAGAACTCTCTAAGAAGAGAGACGAAACAATTTTATAACTGTTAAATTAAATCAGTCGTTCGGCATTAAAGACTGATAATCACACCAATACTGGTAAGTAGCCACAAAAGTTTAGAAAATTTATAATTTTCTGTAAAGGAACTAGAAGTAGTCGTCAATATCCAAATCGGAACGTTGAGACAGAGAACACACAGAAGATGAAGTGGATGCCAAGATCGGTTGTGCAGCAGCTTTCAGTGGTTGTGTTAGCCGAAAAAATCATCAAAATAACAACGCAGAGAGAAGAAGATGTAGAGGAGAAGGTGGCACTGTTGAAGCTTGACGAGTAACAAGCAAATAGAGTTAAGAATGAGCATAGCCTCAATTCTTTGGACTTTAACAACCTCATTCCCTATAAATAGAATTTTCTTTTACATTGCAAGTAAGCCCAGTACCCTAATCTCCTATATTATGATTCAAATGCAATTAAAATCATTTTCTGCATCTTTTTAGTGGGTAATCAGGCATTAGTTAGATGGTTATGAACAGTAAAGTACATCATTCTGGAAAACACATGGACTCTGCTATCACCAAATAGGAAATTCACCATTTTCAGGAAACAAACTAAATTAATTAAAATTCAAATAATTATTAAAAGAAAATTTATCCAGAACAAATAAATTGTTTACTTAATTTTGTACTTATTTCCTTTAATTTGAACCAAGCCTCTGCACACTGTTTGTGAGCAGCAGCCAAATCATCTTTACAAGAGCAACCCAATTCAATGGGACTCCGGTTTCATGGCTATTGCTTTCCAGACCCAAATGGCAAATCCTCTCTCTACCTTAGCCAAATGCACTTTTATCTTAGCTAAACCATTACCATTTTCAATCTCCACTTCTACAGAGTAATCAGACACAGAAGCACCAGCCTAGATTCCAAAACGACACCATCGGTAATCTTAGGATCAGATATACAAACAAAACTGTAATCGTCATAAGAGCCATCCGTCGTCGAATAAAACTAAGAGTAGCAAGACCCATCATCTTCTGCATCAGAAAAACTGGTCCCATCGCTTTCGGCGATGAAGCGGCGGTGGCTTCCCGACTCCGAACCGACATGTGACATCTCCAGAGCTGACATTTCTTATTTATTAGGGACTTGGGTTGTTTTTTTCTTTTCTTATTTGGGTTTAAAAGACATAGAATCGAAGTATTTATAGTTTGAAGCTCTAAGTAATTTAAAGAAGTTAAAGAAATGGGTATTGAATTAGGTGACTCTGCAACTCCATTAATGCTTGCTTTCGCTAACCAAAATCAAAAGCTTCAAAAAAGGAAAAAAAAAAAAAAGAAAGAAAGAAAATGAAGAAAAGAACCCGTCGAATAATAAGAAAAAAAATTTATTGAAAAATGCTAAATGAAGTCTTTAATGGTATAAGAGACAAAAACTTGTGCTTTTGAAGAAAGAAGACTCGGACTAAGAACAGAATATGTACCAGAGAACTGAGAGGAGATTCAGATTTTATTGATTATAAGTTTAAAAAAAAAAATAATCGCAATAAAATTAGAGTTTATTGGAAAACTGAATTGAACGAAAAAAGAGTGTGGATGGAGTTGATTTTTAGGGATTTCATTGGTGATTCTTAGAAGGGAATGAGGTTGTTAGAATGCAATTAATGGAGGCTAGAACGCGAATTCAGGCTAATTCCACATCAGCTACGCGCCATGTCAAAAAATTCAGCAGTTTATCCCAAGTCAGTTGGGACATGTCCCAACTGATTTCACACCAGTATAATTATTTTTTCAGTTCGACACGTTATGGGGAGACACTTGATTAAAAAGGTTTAAATACTAAAAATATAATTATCCCAAAATGAAAAATGTTCAATCATAGAGAATCAAATATCCTAACTATACCTAGAAATAGATGTTATTTTCACCTAAATTTAAGTAATTCAAATATAAAAATGAGATTAAAAAAAATGCAGGTCCCCTTATGCCAAAGAAGAAAACTGAACATGACCCTGTTATAAGAATTGCATTTCATTACAGTTTCCAAAGCAAAGCCAAGAAGGCCTTAATTAGATGAATCCATGAGAAAAACCATTAAGAAGAAAACGCATTAAATTCTGAACAAATGGAAATATTTTTCACTCCCGTGTTTCGCTTCCCTTTCGACGTAGAGATTAGCCGAAGTTTTGCCCTATCTCCGACGCAGATTGTTGTCGCCAAAATTTCCCTCCTTTTGTCTTCAGCGGTCTCGCGCCTTTTCTTCATTTAATAGAATAAAATGGGCTTAAGGCTTGAAGCCCAATTTAGTCAGGTTTCAAAAAAGGGAGTTTTCGGCCCAAGAAGAGAAGACGGCTCTGGTTTTTTTTTTTTTTTTCCGGATTAAAGGGAGCTCTAAGGCTCCAGAGGAGAAAGAATAGTTAATTAGCATACAATTGGCACTAAAAATATATGCTTTAAACATGTCACACCTTACCCTACTGTAAGACATGGCATGTCGCCCGTAATATAATTAATAAGCACTTAATTCTTATAAATGCTTACTAAGTTATTTTATAAATTGCTTACTAAGTATACTACAAGCGGGACTTAATCCTTTTTATTCCTTCATTTTATTTATTATTCTTGTAGGCCAAAATAATTTAGTTATTAATATATATAACTTCTTTTGGTAGATATTAATCTCAAAGAAATGTCTATAATTTACTAACTAGTAATCTCAATATAATTTCTTAAACATATTATTAAAAACATAAAATGGTTCCATAACCCATAAGTCCATAGATGATTTAATTACATATTGGAGTTCTGTTCAAATCTTAGATACATAATAGAAATTAATTACTTAATAGACTATAAATTTTCAAATTCATACAATCATAATTCACATGAATCTGCTCAAATATACATAGATGATCTGTTAATGTTTAATACATCATACATATTCTAAAAGAAGTCAAATATACAATAGCTACATCAGTAGCATACTATCTACATCAAATAAAAATGATCCTCTCTTGGTTCTTTTTCCTTTTCTTTACCTGAAAAGCAACTTCGCTAAGCATTATGGCTTAGTGGTGTTACTAATAAAAATAATTAAGGAATTGACAATCATAAATCCACCATTGGTAAAAGAAAAATAAGAAACAAATATAATCAAATTACCATTTCTTAAATCATCCAATTCATAATATAGGTCTTTACAGCTTTTATAGAGTCAATTGCTGAAGGGCCATCAATGTCAATGTGCACATCTAGACCTGCTATCTACAACCTCAATCTGTGATATTGATTTCAACAGGAAGAGGAAGCAATCTACAACCTCAACATGGAGGAGAATTTCATATCAATCATATATCATTCACTTAATTCTTATAAATGCTTACTAAGTATACTACAAGGGACTTAATCCTTTTAATTCCTTCATTTTTATATCTTGTAGCAAAATAATTTAGTTAGTAAATATATATAACTTCTTTTGGTAGATATTAATCTCAATATAATTTCTTAAACATATTATAAAAAAAACATAAAATAAAATGGTTCCATAACCTATAAGTCCATGGATGATTTAATTACATATTGGAGTCCTGTTTAAATCTTAGATACATAATAGAATGTAATTGTTCAAATATCATTCGGTCGTATGCTTTCAAAATAATCATTTTCCTCTTTAAAAACTTATGAATATAATTATAATTCATAAAGCAAATCCATTGAAAATATTTTGCAAAATCAATTTCATTTTGTTTAAATAAAAGTGAAAGGAATAATATTACACTAACCTGAACTTGATGGCTCCCCTTAGCCTTTTCCTCTAGTAATCACCCTCTCTCAACTTCCCTTTCTCTCAGCAGGTAGGCATGAATATTAATACTTCACATTAAGATCATACTACACAATTACACACCATGCACTTCTATAAGAATGTAAATTAAGCATTAGAATGTTAGTCTCATGCTTTTTCTCCATTTTCACTATACCTTGTCCGTCCAAGTGTTATATGATCTGAGTTTAAGCATGAAACACTTCATATCCAACACTTAACCACATCCTAGACACAAAATACTAACAATGAAAACAATGGAACAATAGAAGTGAATAGCATGCTAAATTCGTTCAAGGTTTATGACATGCAGAATTTCAGCATTTGAGTAGCTGGTATTGCGTTGACTATATCTTGAATTTCCCTTATTCAATTGCCCTGAATTTTGACAGCATGTTCCCAACATCTTAGGGTACTGTTCTGGAAAATTTCATAATTTTTAAAGCTCATTTTCATTTTTAAATGACATAATTATATAATCTGAAGTTCAGTTTTTCTCATGCTGAGCAGCCTGCATTGATTTACTTATAACTCCATTTGCTTTTATCCAATGGCCTTTAAATTTTAACACGACCTACCCAAATCTCAGCCTTATCTCCATTATCAAATTCATAAATTTTGGAGGTTCATTTTGCTTATCAAATAGGTTTAATTACAGAAGCTGAATTTCAGGCCAGCCCAACTGTAACATGTCCAACATTAATTTATATATGTTTTCAAGCATTTCAACCCTCACTTCCAGCACAAATTTCATGGCAATCCACTTTTCTATTACTTACCTTCTATTACTTACATAACATCATAATATAAGAATATCAGAAATAGCAGAATCCCTAGTTCATGGAATATCAAAAACAAACTCAAAATCATCCATCTTAGTGAATTATGCAACTTAGACTTGAATTCATGCATAACTACTTTCAACCATCTTAAATCACCTTAAAATCACTTCTAGTCACTTCATCTTCACCAAATCAGAATACACAAGCAAGCACCTCACTTCAAAGTTCATGGAATTCAAAAATTAATCCATAGAAAAGAAGGAGGAAGTGAAGATAAATAACCTTTTCTTAAGAAATACTTGAAAATTCTTTGATTTTCACCTCCTTTTTGCTTGGTTTTGACTCAAAACCCTCCTCCTCTCTTCTTGAACGGCTTGGCCTACAATAATGGGTGAAAGTGTCGTGGTTCTCTCCACTTATTCATAAAAATTATATAATAAACTTTATTAAAAATTCCTTCCATGTCCTTTAAATGAAAATTGCTTCCCTCCATTTTGTTTTTCCCTTCATCCTTTTGGCACTCTAATCTTTTTAATCACTTTACTTTAGTCCTATTAGGTATAAAACCAAAGTGATTTAATATTCTAAACTCCACTTTGGTAAAAAATGTTACGGAAAAATTACGTTTTTCAGGGCTTTTCAGGTAAAAATCGTGCTTTACCGAGAATTTCATTCACTTTCAACTCATTTTTGATTTCCTTTTAAGCTTCAACATGGATTTGTAAAGATCAATTAATGATTTCATTTAATTAATATTAATATCCTCAATCTATAGTTGTTTCCCATTATTTTTAAGTTTCCTTTTTATTCGGATAACCGAATTTCATCGAAAAAGGCTAAAATAGAAAGAACTACAAAATTAAGGATATTACAACCTCTTTCCCTTCCTTAAGAAATTTCGTCTCGAAATTTACCCTTGTTATGATTTCTCTGAATAATTGTGGATGTTTGTCTTCTCATATCTTCTTCACGTTCCCAAATAGCCTCTTCTCTGGAGTGGCTTCGCCATAACAACCTTAATAGGGGGAATCTGTATTCCGAAGTTGCTTTAATTTCCTAGCTTAGGATAGCCCACTGGTTCTTCATCTATGTGACGTCTCGATTAACTTTCAATTGCATTCTAAAGGCAAATTATGTGAAGGGTTCGCGATCTTATCGCCGGAAAGCAATAGAAACATGAAAACATTATGAATCTTATCGGAGGTCTGCGTTTGGTAAGGCTAACCTATATGCCAATGGACCAATCCTCTCAAGTAAGAGGAAAAAGATTATTTTGAAAGCATATGACCGAATGACTTATGTAAATGAATTTTATGATTCTTATACCTTGAAAGAGGAGGATGTTGGCCAACATGGCACCCACCTTATACTCTATATCTCTTCTCTTTAGATCCACATATGACTTTTGTCGATCTGTCGCCGCCTTCAATCTTTCTTTAATTACTTTGATCTTTTATTCTGTTTGTTGAATAATTTCAGGATCTAGTAATTGCCTTTCACCAACTTCATCCCAACATAGAGGTGTCCTACATTTTCTACCATATAAAGCTTCATATGGAGGCATTCCGATACTGGTCCTGGTTAACTGTTATTATAAGCAAATAGCTGTTGTTGTAGGCAAATTCCATGAGATGTACATATCTGTCCCAGCTGCCTTCAAATTCTATAACACATGATCTCATCATGTCTTCTAGGATTTAAATTACTCTCTCTGACTGGCATTCTGTCTGAGGATGAAATGCAGTGCTGAAATGCAGTTTTGTTCCTAATGCTTCCTGCAATTTACCCCAGAACTTCGATGTAAACCTTAGATCACGATCAGATATAATGGATGATGGAACTCCATGTAGTCTAACTATTTCTCTAACATAAATTTCTGCTAACTTGTCTAGAGAATAGTCCATCCTGACTGGTAGAAAGTGCGCGGATTTGGTTAATTTGTCTACAATTACCCATACTGCATCATGCTTCCGCTACGTCTGAGGTAATTCGGTAACAAAATCCATCGTGATCTAATCCCATTTCCATGTTGGCACTGTTATTGGATTTGATTGTTAACTGCTGGTACTTGATGTTCTGCCTTGACTTTGTTGACACGTTAGGCATTTAGCTACAATTTTCAGCAATATCTTCTTCATACCAGTCCACCAAAATAGTTCCTCTTCAAATCCCTATACCATCTTTGTCCGCCCGGTGCATTAGAAAATGGGATCATGTGCTTCTTCAAGATTTCCTTCAAAATGAGATGTCTCAAATCTAAATCTGAAGGAACATATAACCGGTCCCGAAATAGTAATAACCCATCTCTACTGACAGAAAAATCTGGTCTTTTACTCTCTTGTGTCTCTAAAAGAATCTTTTGATATTCATCATCAGTCACTATTGCTATTCGAATTTGATCAATCAATAAAGGCTTCACCTGAAGATTAGCTAACACCCAATTGTCAGAAATCTTCTCAATCTTAGCATTGATAGACCGTAGATCATGGACTAGAGATAACGCTGTAGTCCTCAGGCTAGTAATAGTCTTACGACTCAGTGCATCTGCTACCACATTAGCTTTCCCTGGCTGATAATCGATAATACAGTCATAATCTTTTATCAACTCAAGCCATCTTTCTCTGTCGCAAATTCAAACTCCTTTGAGTACCCCTCAAGCCATCTTCTCTGTCTCAAATTCAACTCCCTTTGAGTACCCAGATACTTCAAACTTTTATGATCGGTGAAGATATAGCATTTCTCACCATACATAAAATGTCTCCATATCTTCAATGCAAATACAATGGATGCAAGTTCCAAATCATGCGTGGGATAATTCTTCTCATGTGGTTTAAGTTGGCATGATGCATAAGCAATAACAACCTAATCCATTATGAGAAGCATCACTATAAATAGTAAACTCTTTACCTGGAATAGGTAAAGTCAAAACTGGAGCTTCAGTCAAACACTTCTTCCAAAAGCTCTCCTTGACATTTAAATATTTAAAAAATATAAAATTTATAAGTATAAAAAAAATTATTTATTACTAATATAGAGTGATATAATATTATTAAAATTCATGATTTTAGAGGCATAATAAGTCCATCATAAAATTTAAAATACCATAATATTTTTTCAATAAAATACATGATAAATCTTATACAATTAGTTTATAAACATGTAAATAAATTTTAATGACCATCGATTTAAAAATTTTGATATAATTTTTTGCAATGATAATTCAGTTAATAATATCTTATTTATACTATAGACTATAGTTAGTGTAATGGTTGAGTAATCATGTCTTTAATACGAGAAACTCGAGTTCCCATCGCTACCTCCTACATAACTTTCGTATAAAGAAGAAAAAAAAATATTTATATTTTATTAATTGAAAGAAGAGTTTAATATATCAATTTATTTTTTATAATGACATTTATGCACTAAAAGATAGATGGACTCTTAAAGCTTTTAAGATAGATTTTAGCGATTTGATTATATAAAAATACTATTTTCATTAACTGTGAGTTTTATATAATAACTTTTAGAGGTTAATAAAGTGTTTAATGAAACATTATAAAATAAGATAATTTCTTTTATTTTTTATCATTTTAAATTTAATGGACAATTAAAACACTTTTGCTTTGCACAGCTATATAAATAGCCAATAGTTAATAAGTACTTACTATGTCCCATATATATATGTTTAGTTTGACTTTCACATAAATTAAGAAAAATTAATTAATATAACTGAATTATATTTTTTTTTTTTTTGTTTTTTTCTCAAATATCTTTTTATAATATTGAATGACAGATATCAATTGAGAATATGGATGTACATTAAATAAGAGTGTATAAAGAAATTAGATATTAAATGATCTTTTAAAAAAAGAAATAACACTATATATTGGGACAAACAAAAATGAAAGTATGCCTATATATATTGTCACACCTTACCCTACTGTAAGACATGGCATGTCGTGAGCTAGGTATGCCTCACACCCATGACGGATCAATTTCTGAGCTAAAGCTGCAGTTATCACAGATGAAGGAAGTATCTGTCTCTCACCCTGTATCACCACATCCAAATATATCTGGCAGTTTAAAATAGTATCTTCTTAAGGTCACAATCAACCACTGCTTGATTTTTTTTTTTAACCAAAAAAAAATCCATGCCCAAAAATAACATCAAAATCTCCGAAAGCATCTCAACTAATCAGAGGGGAATACATGATCTGGATTATGACGTCGGGCAATCAGGATATAATTTTTAACAATAACCTCTGCCTAATGGACTCATACAAGCAATTCATACACCCAATCGCAAACCAAGGAACAGATTGCATTAGCAAGAAATCCCCAGCACTATTAAGAGTGAGATGATCCAGATTCAAATAACACATATAACATCATGATTAAATAAAGGAAATATTTACCAGTCACCACATCAGCTGCATCAGCATCCTGCCTCTGCCTCATAGCATAAACTCTAGCTGGCACACCAATAGGCCTTCTGGTTGATTCACTGTCCCCTGCTACCGGGAACATGCCTACCCTCTACCGCTGCCTCTACCTCTGCCTTGAAGCTGAGAGATCATAGACTAAGCAGCTTTGGTCTTTGAATCGATCCCCCCTGTGGCTTATTATGCCGTAGTATTTCTCGGTTTAGGCTCCCTCACAAAGTGGTCCAACTCGCACCAGTTAAAACATGCTCCTGTTGGTCAACTTACCTCACCACTCCGCCATTGGTGGTCAACTTACACACTCCGCCATGATATTTACCACAATGAACACAACTACGAGTAACTGGAGGAGCTCGTGGAGGTGGCAATGGTGGTCTGAACTGTCTCTAGCTCTGTGGCCTCACACTGCTAGATCTAGAAGGAAATGGACTGAAGAATCTCCTCTTTTTACTACTAGAGCTACTAGCCACTGGGAAAGTCCTCCTGACACTCTTCTCCTCTGTAGCCTTTTCTAAATCAACTTTCTCCTGATTCAAAGCTTGTGATACCAATGCAGAAAAATTCTCATGTTCAAAACCGATCACATGACTCTTAATACTGGGCTTCAATCACTGTTCAAATCTCTTGCACCTGTCCCTACCTGTAACTAACATCTTTTTTTTTTTTTTTTTTTTTTTGTGCTTATTTTTGCATTTCTCTCTGTTTATATAGATTCTATAATCTGTTGTAGACAGGCTTTCTAATTGAAAAAATTTTGTCTAATAGCTTAGGTGAAAACTATGGTGGAAGAGGTTACCAAGCGATCTTTTCCTTGTGGCAGATTCTAATATCTTGATTTGAGTTTCTATTCTCTGCAAAAACAAAAAGGGTTGAGGCTGATTAGATGTCAGAGACTGCATAATCGTACTTCTGAGCATCATCACACTGGAGTTTTAGGAAAACCCTATCAATCCTCTCTAGTATCAATCCTCTCTAGCCACTGCTCAGCTACCATCGAGTCAGTGGTGCCTGAAAACTCTGTGGCCCCATACTTAACCAACTTATCATACTGTCTAACTGGCTGCTGTTGTAAGTTACCCGCCATTTGTCTCAATAACGTAGCCATCTGCTGGGCTATAGGGTCAACAGCTGGCGCAACAGGGACATCAGCATGCTCGGGAGCATTATTACCACGCTCTTCCTGTCTCGCTTCAGACTGCTCCTCAAGCGGATTAAAATTATCTCCCCGACTAACACCCTCCATACTATCGATCAAAAATAACAAGCTCTCTGTATATTATCACAGAAAACCATGCATCGTATTAGAATATTGTATGATGTAGATATCCAACAATTAATAGCCATGTCATATTTGAGCAGATTACATTTCACACATTTATATTCAGCAAAAATATAATCCAATATGCAATTAAAACTGCTCTGATACCAAAGTAAACATGTCACACCTTACTCTACTGTAAGACATGGCATGTCGCCCGTAATATAATTAATAAGCACTTAATTCTTATAAATGCTTACTAAGTATACTACAAGGGACTTAAACCTTTTAATTCCTTCATCTTTTATATCTTGTAGCAAAATAATTTTAGTTATTAAATATATATAACTTCTTTTGGTAGATATTAATCTCAATATAATTTCGTTAAAACATATTATAAAAAAAAAAACATAAAATTAAAATGGTTCCATAACCCCATTAAAGGTCCATTGGATGATTAATTACATATTGGAGTCCTGTTCAATCTTAAGATACATAATAGAAATCTAATTTACTTTAATTTTAGACTATATTTTTCAAATTCATACAATCATAATTTACATGAATCTGCTCCAAAATATACATGAAAATGATCTGTTAATTGTTTAAGAACATCATACATATTCCCAAAAGAAGTCAAATATTAACATAGCTACATCAGTAGCTACTATCTACATTCAAATAAAAATGATCCTCTCTTTTGGTTCCTTTTTTCCTTTCCTTTACCTGCATAGTACAAAAGCAACTATCGCCTAAGCATTATGGCTTAGTGGTCTTGTACTAATAAAAATAATAAGGAATGACAATTCATCAAATCCACCATTGGTAAAGAAAATAAGAAACAAAATAAATCAATACCATTTAAATCATCAATTCATATTTTAATATATCTTTACAGCTTTTATAAGTCATTCTTGAGGGCCATCAATGTTCTAATGTGCACATCTAGAACCTGCTATCTACAACCTCAATCTGTTGATATGATTTCAACAGAAGAGGGAGCAATCTACAACCTTCAAATGGAGGGGAGAATTCATATCAATCATATATCATCTAGTTGATGATATCCATGTTCAATCGATCGTAATATCAACTTCAACAAATTGAAATGATATTCGGGGGTAATAACCATATCTATATCAGCTGTAAGACTTTTTTAAACAATTCCATTATGTACTAATATCAAAAATCACAATGGACAACATGTCATTTCACAACCACTGCTTAAAAAACATTCAATCACGGCCACCCATCATTACTACAGATAGCAATTGGCCAACCGTCCTCCTCTTTACACAGTATAAAGAATCATTAAAATTCATTACAATATCATTCCGGTTCGTATTGCTTTTCAAATAATCTTTTTCTCTTTAAAAACTTTATCGAATATAGTTATAATTCATAAAGCAAATCCATTGAAATATTTTTTGCAAATCAATTTCATTTTGTTTAAATAAAAGTAGAAAGGAATAATATACCACTAACCTGGAACTAGATGGCTCCCCTAGCCCTTTTCCTCAGTAATCACCCTTCTCCTCAACTCCCTTCTCTAGCAGCTTGTAGCATGATATAATACTCAGCCCATTAAAGATCTCTACACAATGTACACAACAATTGCACTTCTATTAAGAATGTTAAATTAAGCATTAGAATTGTAGTCTCATGCTTTTTCTTTCATTTCTCACTATACTTGTTCAAGTGTTATATGATCTGAGTTTAAGCCATGAAACACTTCATATCCAACACTTAACCACATTCCTAGACACCAAAATCACTAACAACGAAAAACAATAGAAGTGAATAGCAGCTAAATTCGATTCATAGGTTTATGAAATGCAGAATTTCAGCATTTGAGTAAGGCTGGCATTGCGTTGACTATATCTTTGAATTCCCCATATTCAATTGCCCTTGAAATTTTTGACAGCATGAATTTTTACAGCATGTTCCCAACATCTTAGAGTACTTCCTTTACAGCATGTTCCCAACATCTTAGGGTACATGACATAATTATAGAATCTGAAGTTCAGTTTTTCTCATGGTGAGCAGCCTGTACTAATTTAATTATAACTCCATTTCCTTTTATCCAATGGCCTTCCCCTTTTACCACGACCTACCCAACATCTCAGCCTATCTCGATGTAACTTTTCATGAATTTTGAAGTTCATTTGTTGAGCCAAATAGGTCAATTACTGAAGCTGAAGTTCAGACAGCCCAACTATAACAGGTCTAACAATGATATATTTGCTCAAGCATTCTCAACTCACTTCCAGCACAAATTCATGCAATTCAACTCTTCTATTACTTACACAACATCATAATATAAGATATATCAGAATCCAATCCCTAGTTCATGGCATATCAAGAACAAACTCAAAATCATCCATCTTGGTGACTTAAGCAACTTAGACTTTGAATTCATGCATAACTACTTTCAATCATCTTAAATCACCTTAAAATCACTTCTCATCACTTCATCTTCAGCAAATCAGATTACACAAACAAGCACCTCACTTCAAAGTTCATGGAATTCAAAAAGTAGTCCATAGAAATGAAGGAGGAAGTGAAAATAACTAACCTTTTCTTAAGAAATACTTGAAAATTCTTTGGAATTTTCACCTTCTTTCTTGGTATTTGACTCAAAACCATCCTCCTCCTTCTTAGAACGACACTTGAACTGCAAAAGGGTGGTAAGTGACGTGCTTCTCTTACTTTCCGTGCATAAATTATATTATAAACTTTATAAAAAAATTCACTCATGTCCTTTAATTGCAAATGCACTATATAATCCTCCATTTGTATTTCACCTTCATTCCTTTCGGCCCTCTAACTATTTTAATCACCTTTACTTATAGTCCTATTAGGTAAATAATAAACCAAGTGTATTTTATATATTCTAATTCCAACTGGTAAAATCGTACGGAAAAAATTACCGTTTTTCCCAGACTTTTCAGGTAAAATCTGCATTACCGAGAGCATTCATTCTTTCAAAACTCAATTTTGATTTCCTTTTAAGCCTATTTCACCCTGGGATTTGTTAAAGATCAATTAATGTTCTCATTTTAATAATATTAATATCCTCATCTATAGTGTTTCCCATCATTTAAAGATTATTTTAAGTTTTCCTTTTATTCGGATAACCGAATTCATCGAAAAAGCTAAAATAGAAAGAACTACAAAATTAAGGATATTACAGGGAATGTTATAAATCTTTACGCTTTACGGCTTTACGGTTCAAGTGAAATTATATCTCCTGATTATATAAAATAAATAAATAAAAACACAATAAAAAATTTCAAGGTGTCTTATAATTAAATCAGCTTAGGTGTTGAATTTTTTATAAAGTGTATACCTAACTCTCTTACCTAATTTTTAATTAATTAAGATGGTTGGACACACGAAGTTGATTTTTCACGGTGCAGGAATTTCATCGTTTAAAATGTTATTTCTAATATTTTAACTGCATGACGACTTTATTTTTAAAATACATTTCTATCTTTACTTCGTCTTTTTTTAATTTATTTTTCCAATAAAAAGTAGCTATCTACATATAATAAATCCTACACTTTAATTTAAAAAGAAAATTGAAATTAGAAATATTTGATTCCAATAGCTCAACATCACAATCAGATCTCCGTCACTGCACTTGCATTCCAATTTGAACTATATTGGCATGGGATAGTAACAGGTACAGGGTCCTACTTATAAAGTTAAAGCTCTCTTTCCCTTTTAACTGAACAATCAAAACATGAAAGCGAAAATATGTACATGTAGATGGACATAAAAGTCCAGAAAAAAAATTTTAGTTCATATTTTTTATGACCCTACTTAGTAAAGAACTATTGGACTAAGGATATTTTTGGTATCAAAAACGACGTGAAGTCTTTGTATATTTTGTGCCTGTCGTTGCTTCCATTTTTCAAAGTCTCTGCCTACCCAATACCAATACTTTCCTTCGAGAAGAAGGAAATTCCAATTTGAGAGAAGATAAAATCACGTTTACTTAAAATATATATATATATATATATATATATCAATATCAAACATTATAAATTAATCATCATTGGATTAGAAATGTAACTTTACTATCATAAAAGCTAATAGATATTTTAACAAATAAAAAATTATATATTGTTTTGAATATATTATATCATTTCGTGTATAATATCAAACATTATAAATAATCATATGGATTAGAAATGTAACTTTACTATCATAAGCTAATAGATATTTTAACAAATAAAAAAATTATATATTGTTTTGAATATATTATATCATTTCGTTTGAAGATGATAATCTTAATAAAAGATGTAAATTTTCATAATAGTAACTGCTCTTTTAATTAACTTGGACGACAAAATAATAATCATTTTAGATCTTCTATACGTAAATTATTTTCTAAGAATTTACAACAAATGACTTAGATAGATGAGTTCTTGCCACTATGTATTAATAACATAGGAACAAATAGCACTATTAGACTTTATTGATCAAAGATCCATATGTGTAAATCAAGATCTAAGGTCTCCAATCAAATGAAATTAAATATCATATAAACCCTCACGAAGAAGGGACCAAATCCTCACAAAGAAGAGACCAAATCCTCACAGAGAAGGACAAAAAAAACTCCAAATATAGAGATAAAATTATAATAACAAAAATAAAGAAAAAATAAATGTCTCAAACTAAAATTAGGGTTATAAATTTTATAGATAATATCACATTTATTATCATATGATAAACCAGACCGTACTGTAGATAATTGAAAAAAAAAGAAAAGTGAAAAAAGTTTTTGCCTGATAGCAAAAATCTCGTGTAATTTTATGAGATGACCTGAGTTCACGTGCATTTATAACGGCAATATCTTCAAAAAGAAAAGCTCCAAAATGACAATAACTATTTGTTTCAAGATTATAATGCTTTTTCACTATTTCTAACTTTATCAAAAGAATAAATAAGTTGTGGTTTGTGATTAATCACATTCACATTTCCTGCTTTGGCTGCTAAACTTATAGACATCATTTACATGCCATAGAAGAGAAAAACAAACAATCTAGGATAAACACTCGTGTAAGAGCATGCTACTAAGACCTAGAGAAGGACTATGAAATTAGTACATTTATAAATAAAAAGGAGTTTACAGGAGTAACATTAGAAGGGATGATAAGACATGCACTAAGGTTATCTAATAGCAGGAGTAACATTTTTGAATAACAAAATAGGATAAATGCATTTTTCCTTTTTTAATTTCCTAAAAAATTTAACAATTATATCTATATATATCCCCTCCATTCCATCATTCCACAGACAAAAACAAAAGGGTAAGAGAAGAACTGATAGAAATCCTTGAAAATTGGATTAGTGTAGCTACGTCTGAATCATTTGGTCAAACATTAATTTGACCCGACATAAGGGTAACATATTCCATCACCTACCACTAACATTCCATCAATTTCTTTCGATTGGGCCATTATTGATTTCTTGTAAAGTAGTTTAGTCATCATTTTTTTTTTTTTTGAAATTTGTTCGTGTTATAATGACATTCATTACCATTCCTAATATCTTGATTTTTATTTTTTTATTTAAATCCTAGTTATTGTTTTTTTAAATCCATTTGTATCTGTTTAACAAAATTAATTATTTTGATAATTATCAACTATTTTAATAGCGGTTAATTATTTTAGTAACTAGTAGTTATTTAAACAGTTTTTCATAAACGTTAAAGTTAATGTTATCAGAGTTAATTTTTTTATATATATATATAACTTCTACTTTCTCGTGAGCCAGAGAAAGTATCAATCAAAATGTTTTTTTGGATTTTCATTTTTTTATTACTTTATTTCAGCAGATATTGTGTTAATTTTGAAAATATATATATATATATATATGACATTAAACAACTCGAATATGAAGAAATACAAGGTGGGCTGCACCTAATATCCCTAGATTTGTTTGATTGTGTGTCAGGATATGCCAATCAATAGACCCTTAACAGTTGCTATCAAAAAGGCTCAAATCTTCTTTTTAGGTTTTGGTGAAAATAAGGCAACATTTGGGGATGTGTGGTTCTGGTCACACATGATATCACCAACCAAGAACTCCCTCATCTCAAAAATATAAATTTGTTTCCATTTCCACATGGATTAATAAATAAAAATAATTAATATACCACTATAATATCAGGTGTCATTCGCAATAAATAATCGATGAAAAATTATTTATAATAAAATATGTAGTATTAAATAAATGTATATTAGAGGACTAAGAAATTAATTCAACTTTGAAAAAGAAAAGTGACCTTTGATTTAAAACAAATAAAATCTATATAGAAAAGGAAGTAATATACTATTTCTCTTAGACATGTTGATAAAAAAAATATTAAAATTAAGTCATCCGACGACCGCTTATGTAGCAATAAAATAAAAATGTAGAAGTAAAATACGAGAAAATAACATTTAAAAAATGTAGAACATGAAAATATGAAAAATAACCCTATAGAATTATATTTATAAATATTAAAACTAAATCATTGTATTGCATCAAAGATTTTCAAGAATAAGTCAAATTCAATTAATATATTTTACGAATTTGTATCTATTTCTTTATTTTTAAACTAAAAAATATATTTAGGAGATTGTGACTTGAATTCTAAATTAACCAAGTACACGAAGTATTTTTGAAAACGTGAAAATGTCCGTCAAAGAGAATCTCTATGCATGAGATGACTGCTAACGGAATTCAAGGATAACATTTGGAACATTCAGTATGAATTTTTATCAAATTGAAATATTTATAAGAAACAATTTAGTTGAAGTTTATAAAAACTTAGATTAAAGTGGTAAAAAAATAGCACATCATGGCATAGTTTAGTGGTGAGTACTTTACGATTTAACAATATATTCAGATTTGAATTTCTTTTTTCAATACTCAAAAAAATGGTAAAAAATAAATTATATTCAAAAATACATAATATACTTAAAAATATATTTAAAAAACATATTTCTACCTATAAAAAAAATATTCATACATTGATATTCATAAAAATAAAGTTTATCATTGATTGATTTAGTTACCATAGAAAAATTAAAAACAATCAAATGTAATCGAAATGTAATTCACATATGGAAATTAAACCCTTATTAAGTACATCTATAATTTCAATATCATTAAATTTATTGTAAAACTGCAAAATAGTCAAATGCAACTAAAATTTATTTCATATATGGAAATTAAATCTCTTATTAAAAAAATATTGATATTTTTGACATCTGCAAGTTAATTATAAACTAAAAAGGAAATGTAGTTTAATTTCTAAAAATTTATAATTTAATAGTGGTAAAATAATTTTTATAACATGTGTTAATTTCTATTAAGAGACTGGATAAAAAAATATAAATTGATTAAGGCTAAACCAGATTCCTTGAATTTTTCAAATTGTTTCGATCTTACTCTAAAATGACCTTTGTTCCTTTGCACTCTGAATAGCACCTTTTCTTTTTATATTAATTTCACCCTAATTACAAAATTGAGCCTAATTGAAAAAAAAAATGATAAAATGTGGGATTTATAATTGTATTATGGTTGAAATAACCAATATTGTTTATAATATCAAAACTCACCTTTTAAAAATTTTCTTGAGATTCAATCATCAAGAGAAGTATTGATGCCTTTTAAAAATTTTCCAATAAGGAATACTCATGGTGATTATTTGTTTTCTTTTTTTGGTGAAAATCACCGGCTCGGGACTTAGTTACAGTTAAAGCTCTTGTCCTTCTCTATAGGTGTATTTTGTGAAAATCGCACCTGAGAGTTTTTCCCACATATTCAGTTTGCGTTGCCAACTGAGTCACAATCCTTAGATTGATTATTCATTTTCTAAAAGAATATTCAAATGCATTTTGGCCTTTGGCAACTTCAATAAATTCTTCACTTTGTTCACGTTTTCTGCAGTAAAGTAATATTATACTATCTATGAGTACAAAAATACAAAAATTTCTCTACGTATTTTTAGACTAAAGACAAAACATAATAATGCAAGATCAATTTTGAACGTAACCAATTATATAACTTGTTGTTCAAAGCATCTTGGATGCATTTTATAATGAAATTGCATTTGCAAAATCAAAACTTTTTTTCTTTAATTAGTTTAATAGATCTGTATCAATAATCACAAGTTATTCCTAGTAAGACATTAAATTTGAAATTATTGGTTCGAATATAATAATCTTTTTTTTAAAGTTAAGCTCGATTTTTCTAATTAGGGTGAAATTAAAATAAAAAGTTTAATAGATCTGTTTATATTCATTCGAATATAAACAGTTTTATACGTAACTAACCAAATGAGTTCTTTATGCCTAAATTTGAACTAATTTGATTCAGTTCATTATTAGATAAATTTTTATATTGTTGTATGCATGTTTTGTTATCATGAAAATGTATTTAGTTAGACTGAACCAAATGTTCACATTTAATTGTACATTAGTAGAGTTGCTTGAGGATCAACTCAATAAAAGTTCACTCGAACTCGTTCGATAAGCTTATTAAGTGAGTTTATGCTCAAGTCATTAGCTTGCAACCTGCTACATGAGCTAGTTTTATCGAATCGAGCCAAGATCACGAGCTGCCTTAATATGTCAAGGTTAATTAAGCCTATATAAAAAGATATCATTTTAGTTTAATAAATTTTGATTTACTCAAGCTGGTTCATTTTATGGTTATTGTGCCAGGCCCAGGCTGATCTCGAAATTGGCTATTTTTAAATGAGTCGAGCATAAACTCATTAAAGTTTAGCTGACTCGATTTGTTTACAATCATATCTTGCCTCTCTCTGAAATTATTAATCAAATTTCTCTACTTGTAATCATTGTTTTCTTCCCTCCAGAATCTTATATATATACAATAAAAGAAGTAAGAAAAGTAAGAGAAATATGCAAGAAAAAAGTAAAAATATTTTTAGAACTCTTTCAAGTTTCATGGGAAATAAATCAAAGATGCATTGATAAAATAATAAACTTATTATGATTTGTGAAATCTTCGAAATTAAAAAATCTTTCACATTATTCAGAGCAATATGGAGAAGAAGATGAAGGATTAACTTGGATCGTGGTACTCTTTCACTCTACGTAATCCAATGTTAGAATGCGCCACGTTTTTTTTTTTTTTTTTTTTTTTTTTTTCGTTTTTTTTTTTTTTTTTTTTTTGTGCAAAAGTTTAGTGGGTCAAAAAAATTTGATCTCGAGACTTTTCACTCTTCACATTTTTTACAAAACATGAAAAGGCTAACCGGGCTATACCTATCTGATTGGCAGAGTGAAACCCATTTAAAATATATTTTTTATTTGCAATTCAGGTCTTAATTGCAATTTAGGGTGTGATTGCAATTTAGAGTCTTAATTTGAAATTATTTTTTCTCACAGTTCTTTATATGGTAATGGATCAATATCAAACAAGAAAAATAGTGCTATTAAAGAATATAATAATTCCAATAAAATTTTCAAAAAATTAAGCTAACAAATTAAATTAAAATTTTTAAATAATAATTTTTTATTTTATTTTCAGCTAATAAAATCAAAGGACAATTGTCATTAAAAAATTTATCCATGTCTTTTTTTTACAATTCCAATATTCTCCTTCTAGTTTCTAATTATATATATATATATATAATATATATTTATAGCATTATTATTGATTTATCCCCTACTTCCCTTTTCCTACAAAAAATTTTAAAAATTACGGCGAAAGTTGCAGAATTTTGGGTGTTTTATTTTTTAAATGATTTAGGATTTAGTTTCATAGTTGGGTCCATATTGACATTAATGTCTGGATGATCCTTTCCAATTATATAGTAATGCCTTGTTAATTGGGATTCCTTTTATATCCTAGTTAATCCCGCTTTCCGCGTGAGTCCAAGAGGAGGAACTTTACCGGGCCTACTTCCTGTGTAGTTCGCAGTATATTCCATTCGGCGCGAGATGTCTTCATAAAACCTCTCCATAAATTAAAAAAAACAATAAAAGGTTCCAAAGAATCACCCTTTTATGTAGCCCCATTAATCCAAAAAAAAAAAAAAAAAAAAGAAATTTATTGTCCTACAGAGTGAATTCTTATACACTAAGTCAGTTAAAAAAATATTAGTTTTTTATTTTTTTTTTTTCTTGTCAAAAATATTAATCCATTAAATTAAAACACAAAAAAAAAAAAAAAAAAAAGAAATTTATTGTCTACAGAGTGATTCTATACACTAAGTCAGTTAAAAAAATATTAGTTTTTTATTTTTTTTTTCTTGTCAAAAATATTATCATTTAAATTAAAACACGATTTATAATTAATTTAGTGTATAAATATAAGTAAACTTATACACAGGTGTTGGTAAATATTTTATAGAAAAAACTAAGAAATAGTGTAGAAACAAATAGAAACTAACACCACCAACAAGTTGTTGGTTAAGTTGATTAGCGATTCAATATCCGAAAAACGTATTTTACTGAGAGAGCAAAAAAATCTGATTTACTGTTTAAGAGGATTAAACCTCCTTATTATTAAAAAATATATATATAGAACCTAAACGATTTAGGTAAATGTATCCCCAAAAAAAAAAGTTTGATAATTTGTTGCCATAACAAGTAGGTGTGCAGCCGTGGTAACCTTCAGCATTACTCTACGGTAAATCCTGAGAAAAAATAAAAGCCACCACCACTGTGATGTAACGTGAAAATGTTGGCTCCCAGCTGTATCCGGACAGTCGTGGAGTCCTCTTCCCTTCCCCCCACATCTCACATGTCCTTTTCAGCTTTTTCCAAGAACTTTTTCTCAGATGAGATTCCATTTTTTCCTGACTTTATTATTTTCTCAGTTTTAAGATTTTTTTAAAAAATAAAATTTACCATCAACTTGTTCTTCTTTTTTCCCCTTATAAATCCCTCTCTCTCTATGTTCAAATTCCCCTTCTCGCTTACTCCATCCTCCTTTGTAAAATTTTGGTCTATCTTTTTTCTCCAAGATATTTTCTCAAAGCTAGAGCTTTGAACTGAAGCCACACAAATCTTGCATTTCCTTTTCTTGAATCTTGATTACTGAATTTGGAGTTCAAGTTCTTGAATTGTTACAAAATCAAGAACTCATTTCCTCTTCTTTCTTGATCTTGATTAATTTGCATTTTCTTGATTTCTCTGTTAGATTTATGTTCTTGAAACTGTTTCAAGCATAAATCTAAGATTTTTTGCATCTATTTTTTCTTTGTGGGTTTTTAAAGTTAATCTTGATGCTAAATATTTTGTTCTTGATGTTTGAGATTCATGTCTCCAATTCTCAGTGAAATCTTTCTTTCTGGTTATATGATAAATTCTACTTTCAGGCGCAGGACCCATCTTGTTCAATCCTTCTCAGTTGTATTCCTCTACTGGTTATATTATGTTTCATGATTTTAGCTCAAAGTAATCACATATTTACCCTATAAAACCTTATATTATTAATATTGAGTACTAGTATTATCTCCATTAATTAATTATTCTGTGTTTTTGCTATTTTTCTTTCTGTTTTGGGTCCTGTGTCCTGCTATAAACTCTCTTTTCTCTTGATCTAACAATTGCGCCCTTGAAAGCTCAAGTTGTTGGATTGTGGCAATTTGATCTGTAACTTTTAAGAGGTATTCTGCTGCATCCCTTATATTTTTAATCAACTCTTGAGGGGAAAACAAGGAAAGAATAATAATTTGTGCAGTTCAGATTTTCTTGGGGTCTCATGGCTTCCTCCAGTGGAACAACAACCTCTTCAGGGTCAACTTTGATGCAAAATTCAGGTTCAGAAGAAGATTTGCGGGCATTGATGGATCAAAGGAAGAGGAAAAGAATGATATCTAATCGCGAATCGGCCAGGAGATCAAGAATGAGAAAACAGAAGCATTTGGATGATTTAATTGCTCAAGTGGCTCAGCTAAGGAAAGAAAGTCATCAGCTTTTAACAAGCATTAATATCACTACACAGCATTTCTTGAATATAGAAGCTGATAATTCCATTCTAAGAGCTCAGGTTGGTGAGCTTAGCCACAGATTGCAATCTTTGAATGAAATAATTGCTTTCTTAAGTGCAAACAATGGTTTTCTTGCAGAGGAACCAGCAGCTGATAGTTTCTTGAATCCATTGAACATGTCTTACTTAAATCAGCCTATAATGGCCTCTGCTGATATTTTTCAATACTAAAAGAGCAATTAAAAGACTCATCTCCATCAAGAGATTGAGGAAAAGGGAGAGAATAGATGTTCTTGTTCTGTTTTAGGTTTAAGAAAAATAATTTGGAATAAAGAGATTAGTACAAGTATTAAGGGGAAAAATGTGATAATTGGTCTGTAAATGGGGTTTGCTTGTTTGCTTAAGTTATAATATTAGTATTATTTTATGGTTCAGTGGCTGTGTTGATGATGTTGTTTGTAGTTTTCTTTCTATTGTTATCAATTATGTAATGCTATTTCACTTTTGCTGTTTCAAACTAGTGTGAATGCTCTTTGCAATTAATTTCACTAATTCTCCTTTTCGACCATAATTTCCTCATAAAAATATCAAAAGAATCAACTAATCATGGGGCAATTTCGCCAATAAAGAATATATATACATAGGTTCAATTAGTTGACTATCTAATTTAAGTGTGAGATAAGCAAAAACTTCAATATTGCCTAGACTATACTAGTCATTGGATTTAATTTAATTTGTATATAATTACTTATAATTTTTTTATACAACCACTTGAAAAATGGGGATTTTTTTTTTTTTGTATTATAAGATAAATAATCAATTACTTATTGTATTTAGATTTAATTTGTTTATATTATTAAATACTATGTTTTTATATGATTTTAGAATTGAGGTGAGAATCTGGATGAGTTTGTTTATCATGTCAGGAGTATGATAGGTTTTGAATTGTGATCCTCTTGATTACATGCGATTTTATTAATTTAGTGGGTTCGAAAAGGACCATACAATACATTTCGAATCATCCATCAACCTTTCAATGATTCGAATCATCCATCAACCTTTCAAAGAATAAAAAAAAAAAAGAAAAATTCAGGTCTAAGACTTTTTGTATTTAATTTCAAGAAATGCAACTTATTTCATACTTAAATGAAATGTTATTTAATGTCGAAAAATAATAATAATAAAAAGGTTAAGAAATGGGCTGTCAATGGATTTGTCAAATACTATAGTCTCTGTACTCTGCAGTAGTACATAGTAAGTGGCACAAAAAACAAAGGCAGCAGTCTTCTTGTGAGTGCTTTGTCTGTTTCTGCCCTCCATAATTTGTATGATTTTGACCATTTTGTGTAGAAACTAGAAAAGGGTTTGGGTTTGCTTTGGCTGCTATTTACCTGTGTGTGGATTTCTGAGGTGTACATAAAATATTTTTTATCTACTAGTAATTAACAAGATAAGCTAATTAAGAATATTAATAGCTATCTAAACTTTCAAAGAGCATTATGAATTGGATATGATATGATATTTGTCCTCTGAACTCATCTATATACAATAATATTTTTCTTGAAAATTCATAATTTTATGGCTAAGATGATCTCTTGGTTTGTCAAACTTAGAATAATGATCTTCTATATTTTAGTTTTGTTTTTAATTATATTATGAACTTTTGATTTTAACAATATTCTTGAATAATTAAATTTTGAACAAAATTAAACCTAATTTAATTATGAAACAGATTAATATATTTTTTTTGTTACATGTTGTTTAAAAAAATTATGAAACAGATTAATTATGAAACCTAAGGTCTGGTATGATTGGTGTTTTCATCGGTGAGATGAGTGAAAGATCTTAAATTCGAGTCTTTTCAATTATAAAAATTTTTGTATATGAAAGATTATCCTTATTATATATAGTTCATTATATTATTTCGATATATTAGACTTTTCAACGAATAAGAATAAGAATAAAAATAAAAAAAGAAACCCATTTGAATTCAATCAACCACACATTCCAAGTTTCGAACGTTTCTTGTTTATGCTAAACCCCCAGATTGAAAAAGATTCTGCTGTGACGCTTTCTTTGTTTTGTTCTTAAATCATACAACGGGTCAATTTTTGCAACCCCAAAAGTTTATTTTCCAAATACAGAGCATTTCCTTTGCGGTTTATATTTTAAAAACTCTTTTTTTTTTTTTTTTTTTTTTTTTACGGTCCAATTTTTTGCAACCCCAAAAGTTTTATTTTCAAAATACAGAGGCAATTTCCTTTGCGGTTTATATTTTTTTAAAAACTCTTTTTTTTTTTTTTTTTTTTTTTTTTTTTTTTTTTTTGGCTTTTTACAAATTTTCAATCATTTAAAATATTATTAGTCTTTTCTTATTGCTACCATAGGCTCTTTTCTCCTACTCCTATGAATATGATGTTTTGTGTCGATTTCAAAATCAACCGATTCCAATTGCGTAATTTTTTAAACTTAATGTTTAATCTACCTAATTTTATAATTAAGAATTCAAAATGTTTATAATATTATATGTCTACATCAAGTTAAATAAAATATTTCCTAGCATTCTAGATTATAATTTATAAGTCAATTGCGTAGGGGTTAAGAAATTTAAATATAAATATAAAAAAGAAGAAGAAGAAGAAATCTTGTTCTTGGTAGGAGATATAAAAAAATAAAAAATGGAACATAGATGAAGTGAAAAAGCAAAATAAATATGAAAAGGTTGAAGATTGAAAACGAAAACGTGCTTAAAGAAGACAGAAGACAGTAATGGAATTAAAAGTAAGAAAAAAAAAAAAAAGATATATGATGATGTCATAAAGGTTTTGTTGTTCCAAATACCACGTGCACCAGGGAACAATATTATCAGTATAAGTACTTAACCCACATGATGTTCCAAATTAAATAAAGCTGCCTTCATTTCATATATATATAATATATAACGTATGCGTTCGTTTTGTTTTTGTTAGATGCACATGGGTTATTTTTATAGAATAATTAGTAATATGTTTTTTGAAAAAAAAAATAATATAGTAATAATACAAACTGGTATTAAATAACATAAATTTTTTATCAAAAAAAAAATCTATTATAATCTATGGTTCTTAAAAAAAAAAAAAAAATTCTGTGGTCAAAATTGAATAAAAAAAATGATAATATTTCTTTTTTTTTTTTTTTTTTTTTTTTTTTTTTTTTTGTCTTCTGGTGGAATGGAACCAAGAGATATTAATCCTTTTTAAGTCATAGAGTTTAAAAGATTTTTACCTTTTACCGAGTGCATTTTTCTAAAATCGAACTGGTAGAATCTAATTCTTAAAGGTTTTTCATTATTTACATAATATCAATTAATTTCATTCTTTGCAATCCAACACTTCTCTCCCTAAAATTTATGTTTCTTTCCTTTGCTTTGAAGACCAAACAAACAAAAAGAAGAAGCTTAATTCATTAATTATGTCAACTACCTAGACTTGTAATCTTGAAAGAACAAGATATATTCAGAAAATACTTTTTTTTTTTTTTTGAAAGGGAAAAATCTTTTTTCTTTAATAAAAAAGTTAGAGAAAAAGGAGGATATGATCTTTGATTTGAAGAAGCTTTTGTAGAAACATATCAATTGTCAAGACATTGTCAATATTTTGCTTTATGTTATATCTATAATATTAGTATTTTATTTTATTTAGTTTTGGTAATAGAGTACAATTACAACAAATTTATTAAATTAGAGTAGAATAAAATTAGAATTGGGAAAGAAAAAGAAACATAAAAGGGAAGGGAAAGAAAAAGGTCAAAGATATGATTTTAAAAAGAGAATATCTCATATTTGTGAACCTCATAAAAAGCCTAAATTTGTGGTTTCAGAAAGTTTCAAGCTTTGCTTAGTGGGGAAATAATATAAAAATAAGAATTTAGTGGGGAAAAAAAGTAAAAATTTAATTAAAGGGGGTGAATTCAAAATTAATACTATAAACTAAGGTGCAAAAAACTATGAACTAGAATTTAAAATACTTTGAACTAAGGTGTAAAAAAGGAAGCATGTCTCTTCACTGCCCCTTACCCTAAATCCACTCCAAGGTATTACAACAAAAGTGCATTTGATTCGTAATTATTATTTTTTTAAAATGTAATTCATTTATAATATTATTAAGTATTAAAAATAATTAATTAGATCAGAAATAAAATTTACTATCATAATGAGTGGAAGGTTAGATGATCTTCTAACAAATCAAAAGAATTATTTGTAATCTTTTGATAATAAAACTAAAATTAAAAGAGACAATCCTATTTAGTTTATTTGTACTCATCAAACGTAACTTTTTTTTTTAAAGTTAATAATTCATTAATAATGAATATAAATTGAGTACATCATAATATTTCGATTGGAATAAGAAATACAAATATAGAAAATTGAAATATTCTATATGGAGATGTTTTCTATCTTGGCAGAAGAGGTTAATCTTACAGATAAAAACTGATCCATTCTTAAATATGACAACAAAAGAAACATTCCATAATATTGTCCCGAATATTATTTTTTTGAAAATTTGTTATAACTAACGTTCGTAGAAGAGTTTAATATACCAAACTTTAACGAGAAACATGCCGCACTACCAGACTCTATTGGTAAAAGAAACTTACCCGAACTTGAAGATCTGAAATCTTCAACCACAAGCAACCAACAATCCATTTTGTCTTTCGAATTATCTGAGAAATAAAAGATCCACATAAAAACTCCTCAACGATGAGGAATAATCCCATGAAAGGAAATAAATTAATAACTCCACTAAGAGAGTAGTAAAAAACACTCAAGATCCACAGATCTGAGAGACTAAATCCAAATTTTATTCCAAATTATTATAGGTTTGAAAATTATTAGAAAGAAAACTAAATAAAATAAAGAAAAACGATAAAGAAGGATGGAAAGAATGAAGTCTCTAAATTATAGTCAAATTAATACACGAGGATCTCAATTTATGAAAGCTAACAATGAAGTCTCTAAATTATAGTTTTATTAACACTTTGATCATTCTATTCAAAAAAAAAAGAGGCCAAAGTATTAAAGGAAATCATCAGGAAATGACTAAAGTGTTACTGGAAATCATTCGCTGTGTATTTTGTATTTAGTTTGACTATAATTTAGAAACCATTTCTCAATCAATTAATAGTTGAAAGAGGCTAGTTTAAACACACTACAAAAAAAACGCTCAATTGCGACCGATTTTTGCGACCGACATATAAGGGTCGCAATTTTGCGACCGATTTGCGACTTCTAGTACATCGGTCGCTTCGCAAATTTTGGCGCTGAAAATTCCCGCGAGAATGGTTAATGATTTGCGACCTGTGTACTATGGATTTGCGACCGATTTTGCGACCGATGTGCTACTAAGACCGATTTGCGACTACGTTTTATCGGTCGCAAAATTTCGCGCGTAAAAAATGCGGCAAAGTTCTGAGACCGATTTGAGACTGAATTGCGACTGATTTTTTTACGACCGATATGTTTTGTCGCAAATCGGTCGCAAAACTTGTGCCTAGTCAAACGACGTCAGCTCATTAAAAATTGCGACCGAGTTTATGGAAATTGCGACCAATAAGTCGGTCGCAAAAATTAGGGCTTTAAACAAGCCGCGCCCTCTCTTTTTTCTTTCTTCTTCTTTTCTCTCTTCTCCTTCTCCTCTCCTCTCCTCCGTCCGCAACGCCGCTCCGGCCCTTCCTGACACCGTTCCAGCCCGCCTGACGCCGCCATTCTCGCTCCCTTTGCACTCCAGTCACTCTGTTTCGAAACAATCTGAGGTTAGTTTTATTTTGCAATTAATTTTTCGAAATTTTTTTTCGAATTTATTTGTTTTTTATTATATTAATTTATGGTTGATTTTGTATATTGTTGTTAGAATTTTGTATATGGTTGCGATTAATTTATTTAGTATATGGTTGAGTTGCGATTAGAATTTTTTTAGGGGAGTCAAAATTATTATTATTTTTATTATTATTACTGTTCTTATTATTATGTTGTTATTATTATTAATTATTATTATTATTAATTAATTATTATTTATTGTGATTGTTATTATTATTATTATTATTATTATTATTATTATGTTATTATTATACAAATTATTACTGCTGTTCTTATTAATTATTAATTATATTATTGTTTATTATAAATAATTATATACTGCTGTTCTTATTTATTATTTATTATTATTAATTATTATTATTATATTAATTATTTATTATTATTAATTGTTATTATTAAAAAATTATTAAACTACTGTTCTTATTATATTATTATTATTATTATTAGCTATTTAGTATTATTAGTATTTTGTTGTTTGTTTATTAATTATTATTAATGTTTATATTATTAATTATCTGTGATGTAATTAATTTTAATTATTTATTATTATTACTTAATTATTAGTTATTATTGGCTAGCTTCATATATAATTAGGAGATATTAAATTCATGATATCACAAATTTTTTTTTTATCAAAATTCAGATATTAAATTATTAACCTCCGGTTTATATAAGGATAAACAATTATTTAATTTTAATCAAGATTTTGAGTGGTAATCATCTTATTTGCTAAACCCATTTATTAGTCACTGGTTTATTTTGTTTTAAATATTTAAAGATAAATGACCTATTTATTCTTTTAAAAAAAAAAGATTTATTCTTGCATGTCACAATTTAAAAAAAAAAATGATTATTTTCAAAAAAAAACGTTATCAGAAGTGTCATTGCTTGGAAAGAAAAAATAATAATATAAAAAATCGATTATATAGAAGACAAACCAAAATCCAACTAAAAACAAACATTTTTTTTTTTTCAAAATTGGTGCTGAGCCTTAAATTAACAGGCTTATTTGAAATAAAATAAAATCTATAGTTTGTCTTATTTATGATTTCCTTAACAGGACCTTATGCCCAGTTCAGGGCACTAACAACATCTATACAAGGGGAATGACGATACCTTTGGTTTGCAATAGAATATAATGAGAAATATACTTTATAAACACTTCGTTCAAGTTGTCAAAGTCTGCTTTGACTAGAGAATATAATAATAGATTTTTTTGAAGAATAATTGGAATTTATATAAACTTGTGGTTTAGGTATTAACATTGTTCTTAATTATTGGCAACTCCTTTCTTGATTAAGTTTTTGGCTGTGTTTTTCTTTATTTATTTTCTTTATTTTATATTATTGTCGTTATTTTTCTTAAATATATTTTTGACTTAAATAAATGATGAGTTTGGATTGGAGGCCTAGTAGTGGCCATATTGCCTTTGGAGAATGTTGGTATGATATAGAAGTGTTTATTGATTTGTTTTTATATTTGAGATTTGATTGTGTTGTGCCGAAATGCTGCCGAATTTTTTCCCCAAAAATTCAATATGTAGAATAGTACACTTATCTTTATTATAGTAGTCTTTGTATTCAATAAATGAACTTAGTGATTTTACTTTGTATTGAATAAATGAACTTAGTGATTTTACATTTATATATAGTTACCCTTATTATAGAAATAACCTTAGTTAGTTATAAGTGTAAATTGAACATTAAATTAGTGGCATGTTTTAAGGATGGTTTAGACTAATGCAATTACATATAATTTACCCTTTATAAACACATTGTTAATTAGGTAAAAAAAAATGCGAAATAATCGAAATTGGATGTACTAGAGGTTCGAGGTCAATGGGATATTAAGACAAGAGTTCCTGCAAGGATTGGAGGCGTTTATACAGTTTGCAGTTGGTAATCCCACTTTTATGGATGGTAATAAGTTGAGGTGTCCATGTAATCACAAGAAGTGTCGAAATCGAGCCTTCTTAGACATCAATACAGTGAAACCTTCATTTGTGCAACATGGGTTCGGGAATTATTATGAAATGGATACATCATGGTGAAGCTCGACGTTTGTCAGTGGGGTCAGGCCACTCCATTCCGTTAAGTTTAAAGAAAGTTCAGCCTTATCAATTTCTGTTGGTAAATCAATGCAAATGGATATGGTAATCGATGCGAGTAGAGGGTAACAATGTGATTGGGAATAATATGGCAGGAATCGCCAATGTAGCAGCACAACAATTGTTTTGACATGCTAAGTGCAGCTAACAAGTGAATTGGTGGCCTGGAGCGAAGAATCTTCAGTTCTGTCTGTTTGTTGCCGATTACTACACATGAAAGCGGAGCCCACCATTTTTCAAAAGGTGTTTACGATGATTTTGTGGCAGTTAGGCAAAAGAAATGTTGCCTGAAGGCCCATTCCATGGTTGTAATTTATCGCACAAAAAATTAGTTTCGGGGTTGGACTACCCGGTAGACAAATTGATTGCTGTCGTAATAATTGTATTGATATTCTGGGTGTATGACTCGGAATTCAGAGAAATGCAAAGTTTTGTAGATCTTCCAAGATATCAACGGCGGGGTCAAGGGACTGGTAGAGAGCAAAAAGAGAAGCTTTCAATTAAGATGTATTATTTCCCTCTTATTTCACTCGCCTTCAAAAGGTTTATGCAATCTAAGGCGGACAGCTCAACACATGACATGGCATGCTTTGCATGAATATGATAGATCGGTATAAGACTCATCCCGTCAGACTCTGAGCGTGGAAACATTTTGATAACATTTCATACCCTGGTTTGCTTGGCTGAAATGGAGAAAATATCAGATTGGGAACTTTGTACTGATGGTTCAGCCGTTTGGCCAATCAGGACAACAATATTCATCATGGCCTGTCAATTGGTGACAACCATATAATCTACCACGTCAAATGTGTATGAAAGAAGAATTATGTTTTGGTGTGTTATTGTTTCCTGGTCCTACTAATCCAACATAAAATTGATGTGTTTCTGCAGCCTTTGAAATTTGCCGAACTTAATTATTTATGGGAATATGGGGTTTGAAACATATTTGGTGGAAGAAGCTTCCACCTTCTATTCACACTACTTCGAACCACATGTTTTCACCAAGCATCAGAGAGTGCCACGTAACGATGATGGAGGAGATAGAATAGAATCTGAGTTTAAAGGAAATCTAACAATTTTCACCTATCCTGGGCGTACGATTAGTAAATAAAAAAAAAAAAGACGATTGACTGATGCAGAGATACAAGTGGCTCAAACTTATATTTTGTTGAATTGCGAAGAGATTACACCATCTGTACAGTAAGTATACATATTAGTGAGTCAGTCTAACCTGGTCTGGGACGTAGTTAAATCATATTTATGGTAATTTTCTTCATTCATAAATAGGGAATATATCAAGCTTTTGCGGCTTCAAAATTCCAATTTGACTGATACTGCAGTTAATGCGAAACTGGACTCCGAATTTGCAGAATGGTTCAAATATTATGTAAGTTACTTTCAATGTACACAACATGGAATGTACATTATTAGATCTCACTCGTCTTGACTCATGTCCTTACTATTCTCCCATAAGGCTCCGAAGCTCCGGGAAGCGATATTTCGTAACAGATTTATTGACGGATCTGGCAAGGGGCCATTACCCGGTTGCTAATGCCTACTCTGGCTACTTTGGTAACGGGTACGAAGTTTCACAACTGAGGGTATGGGAGAAGCAGAAAGACAATTGAAACAGCGGTGGTGTGCTAAAGGGCAGTGATTTTACATTTATATATAGTTATCCTTATTATAGAAATAACCTTAGTTAGTTATAAGTGTTGCAAATTGAACTTTACATTAGGTGCATGTTTTCAGGATGATTTAGAATGTGAATGGTTTGATCCTACGCCAAACATTGGCACGAAGGTTCATCCTAAGTATAATCTGGTTGATATTAATCAAAGAAGAAGATATACAACGTATGAACCTTTTGTTTTGGCAATGCAAGCTGCACAAGTGTACTATGTCCCATATCCATCGTTTAAACGAGATAGATGCGATTGGATGGCAGTGTGCAGTGTGCTAAAATCAAGGCTAGAATCAGTTGTTCATGCACTTGAAATTTGAAACAATCTTCTTCACTCGCAGTATCGAGGCATTTCAGAGAAGTTAGGGTTGAAAACGCAACCGATGCAAGTTGTTGAAGACCTTAAATAAAATTGGGTTAAATGAAGTCAGTTTTACAAAATAAACGGTCCCATTGCCGAAATAATGGGTGGCGACTAAAATAATTTGTAAGACCGATTTATCGGCACCGCGTATCCAAAAAAGGGTTTTATCACCTCTTTTTCAAAACAAAATAATAACCAATAATAACAACCAAATAAAACCAACCGATTTTCGTGTTTTCGGGGAAAACAGTAATTAATATTATTAATGAAGAATTTCAATGGTATTCACTTTCTTTACTCATATTTACCACATGTTCTACAATTCATATAATTGTATAAATTCATATAAATTCCATTTTATTCTAGGGTTCTGATATTCTGCAGTACAGATGGCTAGAGGCAGAGCGTTTGATTTCTGAACGCATCCGGCAGTGGTTCGCGTGGAGGTTCGTGGACCTGGACGCCAGTGCCCGTGGACGAGTAAGGGTCGAATCCCTCGTCCTTCGTCAGGTAGCGTCTGGGGCTTCGTGCATCCTGTCAGGCGACCAGTACTTGCCGCCTCACATCCTTCTTCAGGTACGTCTGGGGCTTCATTCCTCTGCTGCAGCGTCCAGTACTGCGCCGCCCATCACAGCGCTTCTGCTCCTTCCTCTTCTGCCCTTCTCTTCTACCGCCGTTTCCTGGGATCATTACAGGACTCCAGCATGCTGCACAGTCACCCACTGTGCCAAGGTAATCATAAATGTCATAAACTTGTCATTTTAACTTATATATTAATTATTAGAAATGTATAACATTTGTCCATTTATTTTGCAGCTTCAATCAGATCCACGTATCACCCTCCAAGTTTGGTAGCGGGACAGTAAGTTACTTATCAGGATTTTCTGTAGGCCATATTTTGTAATTATATTTTGTTACTTATTCTATATCTGTGATGCTTTGTGTAATTATATTCCCTTTTTGTTTTTTTTTTTTTCAGGCATATATCCATCTTCTCGAGCAGCGAGGCAAATTTTGAAGATTCGAGCAGCGAGGCAAATTTTGAGGATAATCAAGCTCCAGCTGCATAAAGAAGGATACACATGGGATGCCGTACCACAAGAGGCGAGAGACTTTATTGGGAGGAGTTTCAGGTACTCTTTGGTTTAAGTTCTATCATCATTGAATGTTTACAATTCAGGATACATCCTTAGTGTTGAAACGCTATATTTAATTTTTTGCAAAAACATTTCATATGGGACGAGGCCACATTACGGCTATGCTGAAAGTAGCCTGGGAGAAGATATGCGCCGATCGATACGCTGACTTCACCTATAGGATGAGAAGAAGCGGTAAGAAACAACGGTGCGTGTCTCAGGAGATATGGGAGAGCTGGCAAAAGGCTTGGGAGGATCCTGCATTCAAGAGAAAGCGGGAGATGTTTGCACAAAACAGGCGCAGTGTTTGCACAAAACAGGCATAGTGAGACTGGCGGTGATGGAGTAGGACCTTCTCGACACACAGGCGGATCAATATCTGCTATAGAGACAACTCGATTATTAGTAAGTAAACTAGTCACAGTATATGAAACTGATGTTTAATGAAAGGACACTATCTATATTAATATATCATGCATAAAAATTCATTATAGGCTAAAGAATTTGGTCGTGAGCCAACACCGATTGAGGTGTTTACATATACTCACACGAAGGACCACGATCTTAATACGTTTGTCGACAGACGTGCGCTGAGCGTCAATGTAAGTAACAATGAATTCGCAAAATTAGTTTGCGACCAGTATTTTTGCGACCGACGATCTTCGGTCGCAAATCGGTCACAATATCAAATTAGCGACCGATATTTGCCATTTTGCGAGAACTATACTACAGCTCGGGAGCGTCTTGTTTCTTCTCAGACTGATGAATCTGAAGTTAAGTCAAGAATTGATGAGATAGCACTTTATCTCGAGGCTGTAGGGGGCGAGAAGAAGAGGAAGGTATACGCATCGGGTCTCAGGCATCACAGTTTTACTGCGACTCGGCATCTCACGCTTCTGCACACAGCGCATGACCACAGCCCGAGCACACTGCCGAGGAGTTTACTGAATTACGGGCTCATGTTGATGATCAGCAGAGACAGATTGCAGAACATAGAGCGCATGTGATGCGGCTGTCCGGTCGGCTGTCTCGGTGAGCACCGTGCTGGTACTTCTTCCTCCTGATCCTGCGCCTGCTAAAGACCGACAGTTTTCGAAGTCTCCAGCAGAACAGCCACTATCGGCCTCCTGATCCCGATGCTGCAGGCGATAAACCCTTGTTGCTCACCCCTCCTGGCCGCTGACAGCTACAATTCACATTCCAGCAGGTACTCCTCCCGGCGATCCGACACGGATCCTGCAGATGAGCAGCAAGCATATATAGAATTTGAATTTCCGACCTTTTATTTTTATTCATTTGTATTTTCATTTTTTAATTTGTTCAGAACAATAAAAATTACATTTTTTATACCTGTTTTGAATTTGAGTGTGTATATAATGCATTAATGTCAACTTTTCAAACAGGTGTAAGAAAAATTTTGGTTTCAAAATAATATTTAATTTTTTATTCCCTTTTTTCATTTTTGGCGAACCGATTCACGACCAAAAAAAAACTTTTTGAATTTATAAATTGGCGACCGATTGGCCGACCGATTTTAAAACCATTTGCGACCGATATTTCTGCGACCAAATTTGCGACTGAATTTCGCAATTAATCACGACCAAAATTTGCGACGGATTATTCAATTTTGGACGACGCTTTATCGGTCCTCCTAATTTGCGACCGGGATTTTCTCACATCGGTCGCAATTTACATCGGTCGCAATTTAGATTTGCGACCAGTTATTTTGCGACCGACTTTTGTCGGTCGCAAATCGGTCGCAGAGTACAAATAGCGACCGATTTTTGCCATTTTGCGACCGATTGGTCGGTCGCAAAATGGCGTTTTTTTTGTAGTGACAGAAGAACCAACATGCTAACAAAATTATAAGTTAGATACCTCATATTAGTTTTTACAAATAGACATCCTCATTTGTTAATTTCGACTATAACTCAAGAATCAATTTATTTTTTCCCTAAATATTATTACGAATACCACCATAATCAAATAATTAAAAGTTTGTTTCAAAACGAATAATTAAAAGTTTAAAGTAAATTTCATCCGTTTAAGTTATAATAAAAAGTATAAAATAATTAAATAAATTTTTAAAATTACCTTTTTATGATATTTAAAATAGTATTTAAAAAAAAAAGGCAAATTAAAGCATTCAACATCCAATCAAGACAAAAAAAAAAAAACATTTAAGTAGAGGAAGAAGCCAAGGGAACATCACAATGGGCTCCAACTTGATATTAGTTGAAAATGGAGGCAGAGGTTTTCTTTAGATTCCCTTTAACTTTTGCAATTGCATCACAAATAAACAAAACACCCTTCATTTGTCCTTCCTTTGATGCCCACTTTTTCTTTTTTTTTTCTTTTTTTTTTCTTCTTGTTTTCCAATAATCACAATTAAACACTAGCTATTAACCACATGTTAAAAAAAGTGAAAATGAGTCTTTTTTTTTTTTTTTTTTTTTTTTTTTTTTTTTTTTGCAAATTTTACTTATAAAGTCAGAAAATTTTTTTTTTTTTTTTTTTTTTTTTTTTGCAAATTTTACTTATAAAGTCAGAAATTCAGAATTTATAATCGCTCTTATTGAAAATGCTTTATCATATAGCATTTTTAATCTGAACATAAACTATATATATTTAGATAACCAATAGTGGTTGATTAAAGAAAAATTAATAAATACATATTTATTATAAGAGCTAACAATTATTATAAATTTACAAAAAGGAGCTTTTAAGCTCAAAGCTAGAATTCCAACTTCTGATCAAAATTCAGCTTTCAAATTATAAACTTCACAAATATAACATCTAATTTTTAACCTCTTTTATCAAACCTCCTGTGCTAGCAATTGAGTACACGTAGATAAGAGAAAACATTTGGTTATTTTAGTTAATTAATTTTAACCCCTTGTTTAGAATAAATGAATTCCACAAAATTTAGTATAATTTATTTAAAAATTCATATTTTTGGTGTTTAGAATGAAGAAGAATGTAGATTTGATCAATTACAGTAATTCAATTCTATAGAATTAAATATAATTACACTAAATTCCATAAAACTAAGCAATCCAACTTTTTATAACAAAACTACCATTCTTCTTCTATAAAGTCAAATTTTCAATTTTTTACATATTTAACTTAGTTATTTTATCAAACTTGATCAAAATCATTTAAAAAAATTATTATTTTAGAAAATATTTTCTTATTATTGTGTTTTTAAAAAATATTTCTTTAGGATTTTTCTTACTATTGAGGAGAAAGATACAAGTTATACATTTATCACTAAATTAAATGTAATAATTTTATTAATATTATTTTGTTTTATATATTTAAAATTATAAAAAAATATATAGCATAATATAAATATACTTAGTATTAATTATTTATTTTTATGAAATTACTATATTTCAAGAATATTTTAGGAAACAAAAGCAAATAAATTTTCAATTACAAATTTATTTTATAATTGATTGCATGAAATTCAATTGAGTTATATGTTTTAAATTAATCATATACTAGAATTCATTTGCAAATGAATTTCATATTTTGAATTCATTAATACTAAATGGAACATAAGTCAACTATCACCAAATCAAATAAATCAGAAACCAAAAAAATCGAAAACCAAATTTAAAAAAACCAAATGAAATTTCATTATTTTAACTTTTAGATGTATTATTTATTTTTTATCAAAATATTACTAATATAAGTTAGTTACATTTGTATTTTTAATTTTTTTAAACAAGCTAATTAATACCGTTTTATTCAATACTAAAAAAAAAAAAAAATAATAAGATATGATATTGCAGCTTGTTTGGCTTCCATGCATGGTAATGGAATTTAAGATAAAAGACAAAATGAGATAACTTGTGGGATCCAAGGATTTTTTTTTTTTTTAAAGAGAAATAATGATAAATTTAAATAATTGAAAGATTCTGTAATACATGGTAGACGGTGGGAATATTATTATCCATTTTTCACCATTTGATTTAAAAATATTCTAATTGGACGGTGGAGAAGCTTGCACACTCTCTAAAATGATTGTCTATAAAAATCCAAAATTATTGCTAGGCGTAGGGGACAACCATTCCAACATATTTAATCATGTTTCCCTAAACTTAATTAACTTTAATTAATTTTCTTCTAATGAAGAAAAATGGAAATTTAATTCAACTGAAACGCACTGTATTGTTAGAAAAATTCTGACTTGAATACCATTTTGATCGGGATGTTATGAAAACCCATATGATAGCAATTGGTAGGTTGATTTGATAAGCATTTTTCACATGCTTGATTTATCAAATATTAGCAGTAACTAATAAAATATTTTGAGAATTTTGTTTTTCTTTGACTAAACATATTAAATATTATCTTAGTCATCTAATATTAGTTTACTTAATTTAGAGTTTGAGTTCAAGTTAAGCACCTTCATCTCTCCCCTTCTCCTTTGTTCAACAGTGAACTAATGTATTTTTATTGTGGTATATATAAAAATATATAAAAGCTCAACCGGAAAAACTTATGTGGCACAGTATTAGAGTATTAAGGTGCTTACGTTGTATGATGTTAAAATATTATTTTGTTGAGTTGAAAATAATTTTTATATTTTAAGATTTATTTTTTAATGCAATTGATAGAGTACTCGAATTAATATCATTAACGATATTTTCAATTTTTTAAATAATTAATAAAATTAATACTATCATTTATATATTTTTTTTATGAAATTTATATAGATATCTCTTTCAAAATAAATGAATATAAATGAAACCATAAAAAAAATCAAATTATATTTTCAACAAAAAGAAGTGGATTCTTTGCAAATAATATCAAAACTGTTTTCATGACATTTTATTGATATGAGCTTAATCAATATGGTGACAGTGATGAGATTATGTCGTGTATTCAGTTTCTGATGATCAATGAAAGTATGATTTTGTGACTTGTAAATTATTATTTCACAACTACAAGCGTTTTTTATCCATACATAAATATTTTATTTAATGTTAGTGTAATTAAGTGTTTATTTTTGTTTCAACATAATGCCACCTACATCATAGAATTCACCTACATCATAAAAGTCTGCAAAAATTAAAAAAGACTAGTAATGGATAACAGTGTTGATGGGTAACAAAAGAAATAGAAGAAAAAGTACAAAACCAATAAAAAAAAAGTTGGAAAGTTGGTAATTTTAGGTATGGATGGCTCTTGATTTCTAATGTCCAAAAGCAAAAGAAATGAGATCATAGTACTTGGATTTTATAATTGACCCATATTGTACAAAAAGGAAACAAGGGTGATGAAATCTCCAATAATGCCTTTTTCTTTTTGGATTTGTTGCATGATAATAATAAATAAATAAATAAATAAATAATAAGCCTTAAAAAGAAGGCAACAAGTGGTTGCATGTGGCCACCCATGCCATTTGTATGGTTCACATCACTCATGAAAAAGGTGTCCTCTATTTTAGTCATTTCTTTAGGGGGATTAGTATTTTTAAATGGGTTACTTGTGAGTAATTTAATGGTGAGGATATTATAATAAAGATGATTATATTGAGATTTAAATTGTTCTTTGACAAAATTATTGTTCTAAATAAGCTTAATCCACAAAAATAAATTTTAATTTTTTGAAAAAACATGTGAGTTACACAACAGAAATATTATTTTTTTTTAATAATATTTATCAAATTGGTGAGTTTTTATGATGAAAAGAACTCGAACTAAATAATTTACACTTTCCATATTTTCTATAAGACGCAAAAAGACCAATTTGATTTGACAAATTTTAGTGAGAATTGAAAACAACACTAAAATTCAAGTTTTATTAGGGTTTTAATTTTTAAATGACATGGTATAGTTTGGCCCGTTAAAATCGCGTTATGATGTTTCTATTGACAATTAATTTTGATCATTAATCGAACCGAAGTTAAAAAAAAATAAAAAACTTAATTAATCGATCGAGTTTAACCGAAATTTATGATTAACCGACTTAATCAAAATAAAAATTAATCAAACTTATTAATCATTACTTAATCAAAATAAAAATTAAAATATTTTTAATTTTTATTTGTATTATCTACTTAATCAAAACAATGTAGTTTTTGAGAACTCGTTAATTTAATAAATTCGGTTAAATTAACTTTTAACCGAACCTTTAACCAATAATCGAAATTTTAATTTTTTCAACTGAATTTTTAACCGAACATTTATTCACCGAACTGAATGCTCACCCCTACCGTTAACGGCCACGTTACCACGTTTCTATTGACAACTTTTTTTTGCTGCTTTTAATATTTTTTTAAAGAATAACTCAAACAATAATATCAATACATTCTTGATTTTATTTTTCTGCATTATTAATTAAAGTTGGAATAGAAAGAGCAAACCTTATTTATGAATTAGAATTATTTAATAAAATGCATATAAAACCAATTACTGTTTAATGGTTTGGTGATGCCTTATAAAAATTGAATAGAGATAGTGATTGCTCATGACATGATGTGATTAAAAAACTAATTAGCATAATTATATATATATATTACTTTAAAGGTAAGTGATTGATGGGTTAATCCTAGTTCTAGTTCTGTTGATAAACACAAGTTTTGATTTGGATCTATCCTTGCTGTTATGTTGTGTCCCACACTTAATCATTTCCAATTAAAAATAGAGCAACAAAATTATTGAGAACAAATTGTCTCTCTTGTGTCTATTAATTCAGAATCTTATTCCCTTCTGTTAAGCATTTCGTGTCTCCATTAAATGTATGTTTGGATTGCTGTTTAAGTTGCAATTAAAAAAAAAATTTGCTAATTAAAAAAAGGTAAATCACTATTTAATTTCTGTGATTTGGGGAAATTGACTATCCGCATACTGCTCGCACCAGGTTGGCTCACTAAGGAGTAAGTGCTTTGTCTATGAGGATTAAGTCTCTGACTTCACTTAAGGGTGAAGAGTGCCGAACCACTTATCTCAACGATCGTTTGTATATCTCACTTTACTTTAATAAACCCTATAATTGACTTGCCTAAACCAAATCCATAAGTTGATTTATAGACTAAATTAATAATAAATAAGTTTTTATTGAAAAGAGAGTTGAGGAAAAAAATGATAAAATGTAAACAAGGTTTAAAAAAAATCTTTGTTTTTGATTTATGAGTAGAACTGTTGATCTGATCTAGATAAGTCTAATCTCAAACAAAGCTTAAAAGAAAAGCATTTATATGTAGGGGCGGAGATAGGACAATTATGTTGGGAGAGCCAAATATAATTTTTTTTTATATATTTTGAAAGATTAAAACATTATTTTACAAGATTTTTTTTTGGGGCCTGGGCCCCCTTAGGCCCCAAGGGATCTCCCCCCTCTTTACACGCGCTTGCCTAGGCTAAAACTGGATTTTAAGGTCCAAATTTCCAAATCGAGCTGGCCTAGACCCAAACTCTATTGGTCCAGTCCAAATCCAATACCGATCATGATTGCTGGAATGTTAGCATTAGGAAGCATTTATTTTGTCCAAAAACTATTATTTTAGATACTATAAAAAATTATTGAAATAATAATATATTTTTTAATTTGTATTATCACAAAAATAAAATTTTAATGATTTCTATTACACATATTTTCAATACAATTCAGTTTTAAGGGTCTCTTAATTAACACTAAACAACCCTTATTAATGGTATATTTGGTTTAATGGTTAAGATTAACAGTTGACTGTTTGTTAACTATCAAACCAAAAACATCTCTGATAGAGAGAATAAAAAACTAAACATCAAGTGTTGATTATTAAATATTAATTGCTCATTTAGTTAAAATAAGACCCTAAGTATTATGAAAAAATATTTTCAAACTAATAAATTTTCAGTAATAAACTTAATACAATTGATTTTTGTGACAAATGAAATTTAATAACAGCTAAACGATAATTCTTAAAATCGAAATGTCTACCTTTATAAAAAAAATAGAAAAGAAAAAAAAATATCCTAACATAATTAAAAACTCTTTCAACATTGCTTAATTAAAAACTGATAAAGAACTGTTATACGGAGTATTCTCTGATTTCAACATTGTATTAGCTAAAATTAGGTTAAGTAGATTTCGACTGAACTAAAAAATTCAAGTTGAATGGATTAATTTAGTTCAATTTAATTTAGATTTTCAAATTTATAATTGGATTACAATTTCGATAAAAGAAGAATGAATTTTTGATAGGACTGTTGAGAAAAGCCCAAGGCCGTACAAGGTTTATTCTAGAAGAAACAAAGAACAAAGAGGGTTGGACACATCAGCAGATTCTGCTAGGGGAAAGTCATATATATAGCTAGTGATTGGAATGAGAGGGAAAGAGGGTTGGACACATCAAGGCGATTCTGCTAGGGGGAAAGTCTTATATATAGCTAGATGATTGGAATGAGAGGGTATGGAAAAAGATATAGATTTGTTATTTGGCAGGGGGGGTCTCTCTCTTGTTCGGGCTTGGTCGCTGGGGGTTGCTTGCAACCTTTTCTTTTTACTCTTATTTTTCCCTTTTTACTTTATTTTCCCTTTCTGTTATTATTTTTTGTATTCCTCAATCAAGACCTGCTTATAAATCTGAAATCTCATTTAATGGAAGTTCCAATCTCTAATATCATCTAACCTCTATTTCTTCTTCTCTCTTCTCCTTTAATTTTTCTCTGTTGCGTTCTTAACTTTAACAAATTGGTCCGACCTGCTGGATGCCAAAAACAAAGATGGAATCCAGAGTAGAAACATTAGAGAAGAACGTATCTAAAATTCAAGCACAAATATCCTCCATTGAAGACACCTTTTCCACCTTGCAAAACCTTCCAGCTGATAATACATAAATCAAATCCCTCCTCAAGACCTTATTCGCTGGAAAAGCCCATGCTATTATCTCTACAAGCTCTACCCATCCTCACCCAAACGTCTAAGAAGAAACATCCTCCCATACAAACCACACCACCACTAGACCTTTTACAGATCAGAACCCATCCTTCATACCCAAAAAACTGGATATGCCTACCTTCAATGGCATAGACCCTGTTGGTTGGATAGCAAAAGTCGAACAGTATTTTGAACTCCATAACACCCCACCAGCTTCCCAAATCTCTGTTTCTATGTGTTCTATGGACGGAGCACCTCTTCATTGACTTAGGTTGCTTCGTTTTCGAAATCCTCAACTGGGTTGGACCCAATTCAAATCTGAACTCATCAATGCATACAACGGCGATGTGTCCTCTAACCCATATGAGCTTCTTGCTGCTATCAAACAAAGGGGTTCTGTAACCCAACATATTGATGATTTCATCTTCAGAGTTGTTCAAGCTCCAGCTCTCTCTGATCCTCAATTGATCGATTATTTTCTTAATGGACTCAAGGAAGGAATACGTGTGAAAATCCGTTCCTTTGATACTGGCGAATTATACAGGGCCCTGCACACGGCTCGAGAAGTTGAAATGGAAGTCACCTTGCTTAATCCAACCACTACCTCCTTTAAATAAACCCATCGTCAAAACGTTAGCGACTTACATACTACGTAGTGTTTTGGACTTGGCCCAAAATCCGTTTTCCCAACTACAACCCGTGCCCCACACCAAATTACTTACCCGACCCGGACAGAAATCATTCCCACCCCATTCCCTAGATCAAATGACCAAACACAAACCCTAACCCACCAGACCAAACACAAACCCTAACCCACCAAAATCGACCTCTCACCCTACCTGGCTCCTCCACCACCACCACCCAATACTACCAACAGATTCGTGGGCATTCGCCACTACACCCATATGATTGCCATGGCTTCGAGCCAAGGGACTGTGTTTCCAGTTGCAAACAGTCCCTAATTCTTTCCATTACACGAGTGGCCCTAAATAAGTCACTAAGTGTAACATCCCTTCCCGGTCACCCGTTAAACCCGAAAATAGAACCGAACCGAGACCGCTACAAAACTGGTTGACTGTATGGCTGGACCATGCTGAAATCATAACTATATATTGAAATATTAATATTCTGCGATGTTGTTTAAAAACAAAATGTAATTTTATATTTTACAAAACATGATAACTAGTTTACAAAATGAATTGGGCCCAACTGCGTCCTTGTACATGCCATAAAAAGGATAGGACAAAGATACATATTAAAATGAGTAGCTACCCTGAAGGACTGATTCTTCTACAGATGATGCAAGCGTGGTTAAGCTGACTCTCTTACGGTCAATCTCAAAACTTGCGGTTAACAGGCCAAAGATGAACTGCAGCAGTTGTAAGATGACTATGTATGGTCCAGTCCCAAAACCTACGAGTTAAACAGGTAACTCGCTGAGTAAATAAAACTCAGTGGATATCTCATCGTATAAAGAAATAGATAAGCACACACCTATGTATAAATAAACATGTAAGCACACATATGTATACAGAAACTGTATGACTTCTGCAATTTGTAGTCAATAAAACTGTATGGCTCCATAAGGTTATAGTGAAACTGAAGTGATAAGAACAACTGTATGAAACTGGATGAATACTGTATGCCTGGGCTGCTATGACCCGTATATAAATCATATCTACTCCACTCAACGGCCGTAGCCGGAGTAATCAAAACTGTTGGGTGCAGATCTGCTATTCTATGGTCCGCGACAATAGCCTTATCTAACCATGGTTTCTACCTACCTCAAAATGAGCATAATGTTGGTATTGTCAATAATATCACACAACATCAATAGTCCATAGTTTCATACCTTCAATATTCATAATGTTTTATTTGATTTCAACATCATTTGCATTGCTGCATGTGTTTTTGATACAATGTTCTATAATGTTGTATTTGATTGTTAAATGATTGGAAGGCATATAAGTGAAGCAAGGAAATACAATTGCATTGAAAAAAGAAGTCAAAATGCATGAAAACAGCAAGTCGCGAGCCGCGCCTGCAAGGTCGCGAAGCGCATAAATGCCACCACAAAATGAGAGACAGTGGAGTTAGTCGGGCCAAGTCGCGAGCGCGTACTTTGAAGTCGCGAGCCGCGAGAAGTGCCAAAATTGAGAGACGTGAGGTTCCTCAGGCCATTTCGCGAGCGCGCGATGAAGGTCGCGAGCGCTTACAGGCCAAGGGCAAGTAACGCGAGCGCGCACTTCAAAGTTCGCGAGCGGCGAGATGGTGGCAAGATGAGAATCAGAGAGTTTCGAGCACAAGTCGTGAGCGCGCACTGAAAAGTCGCGAGCGCGAGATGTGCTAGAATGAAGAGTCAGAGAGTTTCAGGTGAAGTCGCGAGCGCGTAGTTTCAAAATTTCGCGAGCCGCGAGAAGGCACGCGAACTCGTCATGCAATTCGCGCACGCGCTTACCAGCCTGCACTGTCTGTACTCTTTTGTCATATCTCTCAATACAACTCTGATTTGGATGATTCAAAAACCCATGTAAAAAGCTAACACATAGAGGACAACAAAATAATCTCTTTCTATGACACTTCCTAATCCATCATTAAAATGGGGTTTAAAAATCAAAAATGAATTACTGGAAAAATTTCCAAGCAAAACCTATTTCAACATTAACTCAATATTTAACTTCATTTATTCAAATACCATCCCCTGTTCTCCCCTGTTCTCACCATTACCAGTCCTCCCACTTCAACATGAAGCAAAATATTGTCTCAATAGCAACACACACACAATTCCTTCATGCAAAGAATGAAAATAACAAGAGATATCAAAAACCTTTACTCCAAAAGCTTAGCTCCTCTTTAGCTTCTTTTTCTACACTCCTTGAATCCCTTCACCTATAATAAGAATTTCTTATGAATTCTAAAATAAGAACACCAAATGAAATTTCAATTATGAACCTCAAAGAAGGGTTTACTTACTTGGATAGAAAGAAAAAAATTGAAAGTTAAAGCTTTAACTACCATTAAACTTTGGAAATGAAGGTGGAAGAAGAAAAGAAGAGATGAAGAAGATGAAGATAAACTGAAAATGGGAAAGTAAAATGAATATTACGGGTAGGCCATCAAAATATCCAAGGGGACTTATGTAAACTTCCTAAAATGGACCCTCAATTAGAAAAAGGCTACAACTTAATACCCAAGAGTTGATCTTTTAATGCAAATCAATCCTCAACACCATATGCTTGATCTTTTTCTCTCATCAATAACTCACTTATAAACCCATTCTACCCAAACCGGTTTGGGTCAAACTCGACTCAACTCGACTACTCGACTCTATGCTTAAGACTCGAACTCGGTAAGGAATGTCACAATTCTCCCCCTCCTAATAAAAACTTTTCGTCTCCGAAGTTTAACCTGTTGTTGAACAACTGCGGATACTGTTGTCGCATGGTGTCTTCAGATTCCCAAGTTGCTTCTTCTGTCTTATGATTCCTCCAAAGGACTTTCACCAATGCTATCTTCTTGTTCCGCAATTATTTAGTTTCTCTGGCTAAGATCTGAACTGGTTCTTCTTCATAGGTGAGATCCGGCTGAATTTCAATCTCTTCTGCTGATAACACTTGCGATGGATCTGATCTGTATCTCCTTAACATGGATACGTGAAAGACATTATGAATTCGATCTAAGGTTGAAGGTAACTCTAGGCGATAGGCTAATGGTCCTACATGTTCAACAATCTCGTATGGACCAATGAACCTAGGGCTAAGCTTACCCTTTCGTCCAAACCTTAGTTACCCTTTCGTCCAAACCTTAGAATCTTTTTCATGGTGAAACTTTCAAAATTACCTTCTCACCCACCGAGTACTCAATATTCCTTTCTCTTTAAATCAGCATAAGACTTCTGTCGATCACTTGCTTCTTTCAAGCCGTTTTCTGAATGATTTTCCAACTTTGCTCTTCTGTTTCTCTTAAACCAGAATCTGGACCCAAAATCTTCTTCTCACTCCAGTTCTGTCCAACCACAACGGTTTTTTACCATGGTCTACCATACAGATCTTCATATGGTGCCATCTTAATGCTTGATTGGTAGCCTGTTGTTGTAGGCAACTCCCATGAGAGGTACATATCTGTCCAACTGCTTCAAAATTCTATAACACATGATCTCAATCATGTCTTCTAGAAATTTGAATGACTCTCTCTGATGGGCCCATCTGTTTGAGGATGAAATGCAGTGCTGAAATGCAATCTCGTCCCTAATGCTTCCTGCAGTTTACCCCAATTTCGATGTAAAACCTTGGATCATCGATCCGATATAATGGATGATGGCACGATCCGATATAATGGATGATGGAACTCCATGTAGTCGAACTATTTCGCTCACATATATGTCTGCTAACTTGTCCAGCGAATAGTCCATCCTGACTGGTAGAAAGTGTGCGGACTTAGTTAATCTGTCTACAATCACCCATACTGCATCATGCTTCTGCTGCGTCTGAGGTAGTCCAGTCACAAAATCCATCGTGATCTGATCCCACTTCCATGTTGGCACTGTTATTGGATGAAGTAAACCAGCTGGCATTTGATGCTCTGCCTTTACTTGTTGACATGTTAAACATCTTGTTACCACATTTCCGATATCTTTCTTCATGCCTGGCCACCAATAGCCTCTCTTCAAATCTTGATACATCTTGGTACTACCTGGATGCATTGTGTATGGACTGTTATGAGCTTCATGCAGAATCTTTCGTCTAAGCTCCCCTATCTGTGGTACAACAATTCTGTCTTCATAGAATAAGATTCCACTGTTATCCATCCTGAATTCCCACCATGATCTTCTCTGTACTTGTTTTCGACCCATAGTGCCTGTTTGTGCATCTTTCTTCTGTGCCTCTGCAACTTCCTGAACCCAAGATGGCTGTACTTGCATCTGTGCTAGAATAACTCCCTGCTGTTGCAACTCTATGCTAATTCTCATTGCTCTCAAAGCAAACAATGATTTCCGGCTAAGGGCATCAGCTACCACATTAGCTTTGCCTGTATGGTAATTAATGACATAATCATAATTAGCCAAAAGCTGCATCCATTTCCGTTGTCTTGAATTTAAGTCCTTTTGTGTCGGCAAATACTTTAAACTCTGATGATCTGTGTAAATGTAACACTTTTCACCGTACAGATAATGCCGCCATACCTTGAATGCTAGACTTTTGAATGCTAGAAATAATGGCTGCCAGTTTCTAAATCAATGGGTTGAATAATTCAATCATGTGGCTTCCAACTGTCTGGGAGACATAAGCTACCCTTTCCTGTCCACTTTCCTGTCTTGCATGAGTACACATCCTAACCCAATATGAGAGGCATCACTGTAAATCTCAAAGTCTTTACCTGACACTGGCTGAGTCAACACTAGTGCTTCAGTGAACTTTTTCTTCAAAGTGTCAAAACTCTGCTAACATCTATCATCCCATTGGAATACAACTGCTTTCTTCAACAATCTTGTTAAAGGTGATGCAATGATGGAGAATCCCTTTTACGAACCTTCTGTAATAACCGGCTAAACCCAGAAAACTTCGAACTTCTGTGACATTTCTGGGTGGTCTCCAGTCAACAATAGCTTCAATCTTATGAGGATCGGATCCACTCTGATACCCTCCGATGACACCACATGTCCTAGGAAAGAAACTCTCTTCCAGCCAAAAAACTCACACTTACTGAGCTTGGCATACAGCCTTTATACCCTCAGTGTCCGTGAAGTAATCAATCCGCAAAGTTTATCATGTTCAACCCTGTCTTTGGAGTAGACCCAGAATGTCATCTATAAACACACCCACAACTGATCCCAGATATGAATGAAACACGCGGTTCATGAGATCCATGAAAACCGGCTGGTGCAATTTGTAAGACCCGAAATTGGCATGACTAAAAATTCTATTAAGTGACCATATTCGGGTTCCTTGAATGCAAGTCTTAAGCGATATCTTCCTTCTTTATCCCACTGATGGTCATCCCGGACCTAAAGGTCGATCTTAGAAACAAACATACCCTGCACCTTTTAACTCGATCAAACAAATATCGATTCGAGGCAATGGATACTTTATTCTGAATTGTCCAGTTTGTTCAGCTGTCTTGTAGTCAATGCAAGTCTGAAATGATCCCATCTTCTTCTTTAACAAATAATAACCGGTGCTCCCCAAAGGTGAATACACTAGGTCTGAAAAGCCTTCTATCCAATAACTCCTGTAACTGAATCTTTTAACTCTTTTTTAGGCTCTGCTGTGGCCAATTCTGTAAAGGTGCAATTGATATGGTCTGATGCCAGGATAGAACATCTAGTAGTTAAACTCCACTTCCCTCCTTGGGTGGTAACCCCTGGTATCTTCTGGAAATACCATCTGGATAATACACACTGTTGGTATATCTTGCACTTATGACTGTTCTTTCTCTTGCTTGAATGCACCATACCAGTATGCTTCACAACCCTTCTCTGAATTAATCTTCTTTGCTGCGATGGCTGATATCACAATTTACCCCAGAAAATTCGCCCGCTTCCGATACTACTGTAATCTCTTCCCCTGGCAGTTGTAATATAGTGTCACCCTTTTCTTTGCACAGATCAACTATAGCCCTGATGTCTGGATAGCCAATCCATACCCAGAAAACATCAAAATTCTCAAATGGCAACCTCTAATAAGATCTCCTGGAAACTCTTTCCATGAAAAAACAATTATGGACATCCTTCGACACTGTAATGAGTTTTTGCTACATCTCCATAATGGATTTGTAACCAACATTACCCTGAACCACATATGTTAACTTCTAACCCTTTAACACAAAGGTTTAGGTATGACCTAAATCGTATGAATGAGATGAAGCCAGGATCAAATTAAAGCATAAACTGGTATGATCACATAAGTGAAAATTACCCTCAACGCGAACTAATTTACATCTGGAGCTTCCTCATCTTCTCTGGCTCGCATAGCATAAACCCTGGCTTGGACCCTCTTTGTATCGGGGGTCTGTCCACAGTCTCTGACTGCTGGTCTCTGCCTCCGGAGCTCTCCAAACACTCTACCTCTGCCTGCTATGAACTGTGTAGGAAACTTTTGCCCTCTTTGGACAATCCTTCTTCTGATGGGTCCTGCATGCTCCGCATATCCACATTTACCCGGTCACCAACCACAATCTCCAACCAATGCCTGTCTTGCCACAATGCTCACAAGGTGGAAAAGTATAAACCGACTGACTTCTGCACCTCTACTGGTGCTCTACAATTCCTCTGCCTGAACCGTCGACTACCAACCGGCCAGAATAGCCACAACTGATTACCGCTGGCATGTTAGCACCTTAGCGTGCCTTGGCTAAAGGAAGGTTTCTAAGACTAGCTGACTACTCAGCACACCTCTGAAATCCTTGCTTTTCTGACTGATAGGTACTGGGTGCACGTCTGAGTCTGGTCTCCTCCTCGTGCTGAGACCGCCTGGCGTCTGGTACGCTGACTGGCCTGAATGCGCTCTATCTTCCTGACTGCTCTCTACCAAAGCTGAGAACTCTCTGAATCTGGAAGCTACACTTCCCATTTGAAGTCTCATCATTCAGGCTTCTTGAAAACTTGTTTTACACCTCTCGCTTCTGTAGCCAATATCCTTACCATACTGCCTGATCTGGGTAAATTTCTCCGTGTCATATTCGCAACTGACATTCTGTTCTGCCTCAGGTATAAGAATTCTTTCGCTTCTGCATCTAGATAAGCTCGTGTGATGAACTTTTTTCTTGAATTTCATCCAAGAAGATTGCCCATGTACGCTGCTCTGCTGATAACCCCTGCTAGACAGTAGTCCAACCATGGTAATGCTCATCTATGAGCAGGATGTGGCACAAACCAACTTAATCCTCTGGTGTACATTGTAATTGTTTCCAGAACTTCTTGAATGTCCCCAGTCTAACCAAAATAACTCAGCTCTTTCTGGACTACCATCCTTTGTTAGCCACTGAATTTCTTTCGGCCCCATATTTCCGAAAGCCTCTCTAGTGGGGGCCTTTCTTTCTCTTTCTCTCTATTGGTGGCTTAGGCATCACCTGCCTAGCAATCTGTCGAAAAGTATCTGCAAGTTGCTTTTAACAAACAAACCTCTGACCTGGTGCTAACTCGGACCACACCCTCCTCGCTCTGGAAGGCGTGTTGACTCGCTCTCAACCTTCCTGTGCCAATCCTCCTAAAAGAACAAACAAACTGCTTAGTTAATTCAAGGGAGACATGGCATGTACACGTATACTGAACATTATGAATGCAAGCCTTCGGGGAAAACTAAACCTTAGGGGCTCTGATACCAAAATTGTAACATCCCTTCCCAGTCTCCCGTAACGCCGAATGGAACCCGAACCGAGACGGCTACACTGGTTGGACTTGTATTTGGCCTGACATGCCTGAAATCATAATATATAAATTGAATATAAATTCATGCTGATGGTTGTTAAAAAAACAATAATGTAATATATTTACAACAAGATCAGGTTTACAAAATGAAATGGCCCAACGCTGTGCC